>SNQJ01S0102297.1:23982-37959 GCA_010110895.2 Picea sitchensis
TAGAGAGAGAGAGAGAGAGAGAGAGAGAGAGAGAGAGAGAGAGAAGGAAATGGAAAGAGGGAGAGCGATGCAGGAGCATCGTCAGAGATCACACGGAGCAGGACCACTCAGCGCTTGGGAATATTTTCAGAATCTCAATGCTGGAAGTTACGTCGAATATTTTGAAGCACCCCTGAACTCAGTGGCGGGAAATATTTTGAAGCATGCTTGAATGATCACGAGCAAAGTGGGAGTTTCCACTCCTACTCTAGATTGCAATTGAACTAAAATAGTCATTAGGTTAGCTTTTGCAGTAGACATGTAGTCGGGGGGGGGGAACCCTAAGGACCCTCTGAGATAAATAGAGGTTTTGTATGCCCAAATGAGGGTGCTGGAAGTTAGTAGGAGATTTCTGAATTTTAGTTTTTATTTTGATTATAGATATAGCCACTTTTACTTTTGAATGAATATAATAGAGGAAAATTGACCCAATGCATGGTGTGGAAATTGTTTGCAGTTCCCTGTTATTGTGTTTTCATGAATGAATGAATTTTGTTACAAGTAGATGGAACTGTGAATGTTAGTGTAAGTTTCAATTGTTTCTCTTTTGTCGAATTGGTGCAAGGTGTGCACATAGAACGCAGGGAGTGTGTTGATGGGATATGTTCCAATTCCGAAGCTCAAAAGAGATAGCACAAAACTTTCCCTTTGTAAGGAGTGCAAAGTGACTACTATAAGGCATGCACAGTCATCTGTAAGAAATCAAACCTTGTGTAAGAATCTGTTGCTAGGTGTGCATTGATAAAAATGAGAACTCCAGGGGGGCAAGAAGAATTTATTTTCAAGAAATCCTTCAGATCTGAGTTATCGAAAATCCCTGAAATGCAAGGAGTGCCCAGGAAGTCAAAACCTTCATGGAGACCAAGCTCGGGAGGGATAACACTTTTCAAAAGTGTAGTCGAGGTCCAATATACAAACTCAGAGGAGGTTCAAAGGTAAATACCTTTGAAGACTTATAAAATATTCTAAGTCAGAAGAAATCAGAAACTCATGAGGAGGAGCGACAGTGGTTGTTGGATCACAACGCAAAGGATCAACGACCGTCTGATGAGAACAAGGTGCATGAGCTTTAATGCCTTGCACACATAGAAGAGATAACTCATCAAAGTTTGAGACTTGAGATTTCTGAAGCCCGAAGAGTTGGAAAGTCGAAGTGAAATCTGAGTCGTTCGATCATCCGAAGAAGACCTGAGTCGTTAGATCGTTCGAAGTGAACGTCAAGCGTTGGATCGATCAAGTGAATCTGAGCTATCAAATATCATGATTTCATGAGGAAGCAAGTTTGAAACTTTAGATTCCTGAAGTGCGAAGAGTCGTAGAGCCGAAGTGAATCCAGACCATTATATCCAGAAGGGTACGTGTCGATGGTTCGTGAGATCTAGAGGAAGGAAAATGTGAAGTGTTGAAACACCCAAAGCCCGAAGAGTCGAAGAGCCAAGAGTTTTCAATCTATAAGTGGACACTTGTCAACAGATCGCAAGCTATGGGAAAATTGTAGTGGGGTTTCAGTTTGAGAACTGAGATTTCCAAATACCGAAGACCCGAAGAGAATCTGGGCCGACAGATCTAGAGGAGATGTGGCGTGAATCAATGGACTTCGGGTAAAGTCTCGAAGTGATTCATAGCTATCAGATCTAAGAGAGATGTGGCATAAATCCATGTACTCTGAGCAAAGACCCAAAGTAATCCTCGATCATCATATCAGGAGGACACGTGTCAATGGATCACAACCTTCAGATAAAATCCATTTGGAAAAGGGAAAAGTTTGATATTTGAGATCTCAGAAGTCTGAAGACCCGAAGGAGATCTCGATCGTTGATCGAGAGGAGGGCCACATGACCGTTCATCCGAGTTGAAAGGTCAAACACTTGAAGTGAAGGCAGGTATGTTGATTTTGAGGAAAGGTGTCCACATATCGTCAAATTTGAAAGATTGACGTACAAAGGAAACAAAGGTTTGAGATTTGAGAATTTCGAAGTCCAGAATTCTGAATCAACCACAGTTTTTTATCTGGGAGGGGGAGATCCAAACTCTTGATTCCAAGGAATAGATATTAGTCATTCATTTGAAAGCACCTTCAAGATCGTGAAATCGACGACCATCTCACATTGTGGGGACAAAATGTGCTCGACCTTTACGAGGTTGATGGTGGGCCACAATTGAGACCACGAGTTTAGGGAAAAGACACGTGGAGGCTCAGGGTGAATTGTGGGGCGAAAAGTGGTTTGACACCAAACCACTCTTGAGTGCACCCTCAATCGCGCGTAGGCATGAGGTCATCGCCCAAGATCACATCTGGGGAGGGCTTGAGATAAAAGGTTCTAACACCAACTCTGAGATTTTGCAGAACGCAAAAGGGAAGGTTGCAGGTATCATGAAGCCTGCAGAGGAATTCGAGGGGGCTTGTGTCTAATACATAATGAGACCAACAAGGTTTCAAAGAGTCATTTGACTCCATAATCGAAGATCCTGACTGGGAGGTTGAGCAACCCTTAGGAGAGAAGGGGGTCTGCACCAAGTGGTATCAAAGCACAAGTTTTTCTTCCAGACAGTAGTGAAAGGAGAAGAGACAAAAGAACTTGAATTTGTACTCTGTGTGTGACAGACAGTCAACACAATGCCATCGAGGAGACGAGTGGAACCACCTTTAGCCAATCAGTCTATATAAAGGGAAATGTGAGAGATTCGTGCAAGATTAGAGGCAATGGAGGAAGCACGGAGATGAGCACCTGATACTGGACATATCAACAATGCAAAGAGTGAATAAGTAGAAGTTGAAGAAGCTACAAGAGAGGATGTTGTCAAAGAACGTTTGCCGAGAGCATTTGTTAGATTGGGAGCCAGAGCCAATATAGAGGTCCCAATGTATGAAGGAAATTTATATGTTGAAGAGCTGTTGGGTTGGATAAGATCCATGGAAAAATATTTTGACTATGAAGAGAAAAGGGTGAAACATGTTGTCACCAGGCTAAAAGGACATGCAACACTATGGTGGGATGAACTACAGGCTAAGAGATAAATCAAAATCAAACAAAATATAAAGAATTGGGACATCATGGTAGCCAAGGTAAAGGCTAAGTTCATGCCCAAATATTACCAGATCAATCTATTCATAAATTTGCAGAACCTAAGACAGAAGGGTATGATAGTTAAGGAGTACCAGAGGATTTCTACATGTTGAACATCAAAACTGGACAAAGGGAGAAAGATGAAGAAAATTTTTCTAGATCTATAAATGTCCTGAGGTATGAAATCCAGGAATATCTCAACATGATGTCAGTAAGGATAGTGGAGGATTCTTATCAGTTTTCACTGAAGGCAGAGGAGAAGTTGGCCAAAAAACAAAGCCAACGAGGAAGAGGTAAAAGCCCAACCCCAACCAAAGGCAAGGGATTTACCCATGACAAAGCACATAAGTCTAAGGATGAGACTAAGAAACCACATAGTCACTCGGAAATAGGAGGAATTTACCGAGGAAGACAGGGTGGTGGAACAAGTTCTTCTAGAGGAAGAGGAAGAAGCAGAGGAGGAGAAGTAACATGTTATGCCTGTGGAAAGACAAGGCATATGTCTCGAGAATGTCCTGAGAAAAAGAAAGAAGGAGGAGGTGAATTTCACATTTCAGAAGCATAGAGAAGGAATGTTAAAGAAAAAGGAGCAGAGGATGGAACATCCCTGATGTTGAGAAAGGTTCTCTTAAAACCAGAGGCAGAAGTTGAAAATTTAGTGCAGAGGAATAGTGTCTTTAGGACAGCTTGCAAGACAAAAGACAGAGTATGAAAGGTGATAATTGATAGTGGGAGCATTGTTAACTTAGTATCCACAGAGATGGTGGAGAAATTGGATCTGGAGACAACTGCACATTCAAATCCATACAAAGTCTCATGGTTGCAGAAGGGACACCAGGTAATGGTTACTAAAAGATGCTTGGTTGAATTTAAGACAGGAGGATATATAGATTAAATTATATGTGATGTAATTCCCATGGATGTATGCCATATTTTTTTGGGAAGACCATGGCAGTTTGACAAGAATGTCATTCATGATGGGAGGAAGAATGCATACACCTTAGAGAATAATGGTAGAACACACATGTTGCTACCAATAGAGGAGAATAAAGTGAAATAGGAAGTCAACACAAGCATACTTCTCATGAGTGGGAAGGAACTCCTAAAAGAAGTTAATAAAGAACAAGAGATGCAGTTCGCTATGGTGAGGAAGCCTAGACTTATCCTTACAAGTACTTCGATGGATGATTTGCCTGAAGAAGTTGAGGAATTGTTGGATAATTTTGTTGACATAGTGGTGGATGAGATGCCTAAATCGTTTCCACCCATCAGAAGTATCCGCCACCATATTGACTTGATACAAGGCAGAATTCTTCCAAACAAAGCAACATATAGATTGACACCTCGAGAGAATGAGACAGTGAAGTACCAAGTCTAGGAATTGTT
Source organism: Picea sitchensis (assembly GCA_010110895.2). Classification (NCBI taxonomy): domain Eukaryota; kingdom Viridiplantae; phylum Streptophyta; class Pinopsida; order Pinales; family Pinaceae; genus Picea; species Picea sitchensis. Next base: position 28,476 of record SNQJ01S0102297.1, read on the forward strand.
AGACAAGGGTTTGTTCAGAGAGAGATTGAGTCCATGCACAATACCAACTATGTTGAGTCCAAAGAAGGATGAAGGATGGAGAATGTGTACAGACTCAAGAGACATTAACAAGATCACCATCAGGTATAGATTTCCTTTACCAAGAATGGATGATTTAAAGGACTGTTTAAGTGGAGAAAATTTATGTTATAAAATAGATTTGAAAAGTGGATATCACTAGAGTAGAATGAGAGAAGGTGATGAGTGGAAGACAACCTTTAATACAAATGAAGGTTTTTATGAGTGGCTTGTTATGCCATTTGGCTTAAGAAATGCCCAAAGTACTTTTATGAGGTTGATGAATGAAATACTGAAAGATTTCATTGGAAAGTTTGTGGTTGTATATATGGATGATATATTGATCTTTAGCAGGACTAAAGAGGAAAATTTGAGACACCTAACATTAGTTATGAGGAGATTACATGAGGAGAAGTTGTTGATAAATCTGAAGAATTTCTCTTTTATGAAGACATAACTCATTTACTTGGTTTTTGTGATCTCTTCAAAGGAACTGAAGATGGATCCAGAGACGGTGAAAGAAATCAAAGAATGGTCATCACCAAAGAGTATGTTTGAGGTAAGGAGATTCCATGGATTAACAAGTTTCTATAGGAAGTTCATCAAAGAATTCAGTGGAATTTGTGCACCAATGATGGATATAGTGAAGAAGAAGCACAATTATTTTAAATGGACAAAGGAGCCGAGAGGAGCTTCAATATACTAAAGGAGAAAATAAAAGAACGACCAATTCTAGTCTTGCCAAATTTTGAAAAGACATTTTAGGTGAGATGTGATGCAAGTGGAGTTGCAATTGGAGAAGTATTGAGTCAGGATAATAGAATTGTTGCCTATTTTGGTGAGAAGTTGAATGAGACCAAGAGAAAATACTCCACATATGATAAGGAGTTGTATGCCATAATTCAAGCCTTGAAGAAATGGATACATTACATTGTCCCACAAGAATTTGTCTTGTATAGCGATAACCAGGATTTACAATTCATAACCAGACAGGAAAAATTGAATCATAGGCATGCAAAATGGGTTGAGTTTATGAAGAATTTTACTTTTGTCACAAAAAATATTGTTTGGAATGCTAACAAAGTTGATGATGAATTAAGCAAGATATGTTTGATTCTGTAGGAATTTTAGGTGAAGACCTTGGGGTTTGAACACCTTAAGGATATGTATTGTGATGATGTATATTTCAAGGAAGCATATGAAGCATGTGCAAATCCTGTGTTGAGAGACAAGAGTTAGCGGTTAGAGTACATGATTCAAGAAGGAATGTTTTTCAAGGGAAATCAATTATGCATACCAAAATGCTCAATGAGGGATACCATTTTGAAGGAAAAGCATAGTGGAGGATTGGATAGACATTTCAGCCATGATAAAAAATTTGCACAGTTGAGCATTTCATACTATTAGCCAGGTATGAGAACAAAAGTGATAAAGTTTGTGAACAGATGTAGAATATGCCAACATGCAAAAGGAAAAAGAAAGAACAATGGATTGTATCAACCATTTCCAATACCAGAGAGGCCTTGGGATGCAATAAGCATGGATTTTGTGTTGGAACTGCCAAGAACGCAAATAGGATTTGATTCCATATTTGTGGTGGTGGATAGATTTTCAAAGATTGCACACTTTATCCCATGCCATAAGACCAGTGATGCAACACATGCTGCAAATCTGTTTTTCAAGGAAGTTGTGAGACTTTACGGACTACCTAGAAGCATTGTCTCGGACAGGGACAATAAATTTGTTGGTCACTTTTGGAGAAAGTTGTGGAAGAAATTGGGGATAGATTTGTCCTTCAGCTCAACTTATCATCCTCAGACAGATGGGTAGACTGAGGTGGCAAACAAAATTTTTGGAAACTTATTGAGGAGTGTTGGGACTTCATTTTGTTATGTTTTAATGCATGTTCTAATTATTTAATTTGATCAACTGGTCTCGTTACATATTTGGTTTTCTCGTACTTGGTGTAAAAGTGTAACCTAAGAAGAGCCCATGAGGTAGTTCAATACTTATGCATATTTTGTACGTTCTTATTAGTGAAAATGTGTTAATTTATTAAAAATAGATCTTCTAATGGTGTGATTTGAATAAACAGGTTCGGTGACTAGGTAGCCTTGATAGTTGACATTTCCAGTCATCTGGTACTAGACTAAAAGTCGAATTTTGAAGTCTTCTAGAAGCAAATCGAGGACATGGGTTTTATTGGGAACATCGTCTACATGCGGACACATGTGTCAAAATTCCCCCAGATTGCACGTGTCGACCTGCAGCTTAGGGGGGATATTTTGGAAAATAGAAAAACCTAAAACTGTCAACTTGTGCCTCAATTTTCGTGCACATGGAAGCTAAATGAATATTCTAAAACATGGGTGTTTCTCCCAGCATGGCCAATTAGGTCTCCAATGAGACGTTTTCGAAAATTCGCTAGGGTTACAAAGTTATGGAAAGCGCTTTAGAGTGGATTAATAAAATAACACAGTTTTCCTATTATAGTCTGGTACCAACGTGACTATCTAATTCTGGTACCAACGTGACTATCTAATTCCGGTACCTCTTCCTGTGAAGATCTGGTGGTTGATTAAATCTCTAGATGCTAATGATATTGAGAATATTGTTGGATGGAAGTAACCTAGTATAGCAAAGCAATCAAGTAACCATTAGATTTGATTACCATGTAATTAATGATCTCTTCCTTATAAATCATGACCTGAACTCTATAATAACATGGTCATGGCAAGGGAGAGAAGGAGGGGGATCTGGACATATAGACATATGAAGAAATAGAGAGTAGTGTTGCATATTGTAAAACATATCCCGAGTTTGAGTTTAATGAAAGAATTTCATTTATGTCCATGTTTTGATCATTAAGGAATGAATGCGAATTGAGTTGTTGGTATAATCTAATTTCATGTTTTAAGATTTGAGTGACAGTAATGTGTGGGTTGAAGACAATCTTACTGTAGACTTCAGCAGCTAGCCTATTGAAGCGGCAAGGGCCCATCGCCCAACAAAGGTCGACATCTTCGTAGACTAGCATTAGCATTTGTTTTTCAATAGTGTAAATGTTAAATTAGTTGAAGATTTAATTCTGTTAGATGATAATAGTACAGCTTAGACTAGGATTTCCATTATATGATTGCTTAGAGATCTTTACTCGCTCTGTTTTTGCATATGCTCTATTTTTATGAATTTGATTTTGTTCCATAGACATGAATGTTGGCAGCAGTAGTCAGACATATCAGAAGAGGAACTAGTGAAGTTCACAACAACACATTATGAACCACAACATACTCAGTATATTGACTATTGAACTACCCATGCTATGTCTTGATGATTGATGGGTGATTTCCCTTTCAGAAGTGTGGATTGCATAGTTAGTTTTCTGGGTCAGATAACAAAGTTGATCTATCAAACCAACTCCATCTCATACTTGCATGTGCCATAATGGAGTAGATAGCCTCTCTGTGAAAGACAACCAAAGTGCATTTCAATTTTATAGTTTACTTTATTTTCAGCATGCATAATCTAGCTTAGTTCTATACTCGTGACATTAGAAATTACCTTTCTTACTGGTGTCTTGTAACTCTGTTGATTACGAATCCCGGATTGATAATTAAATGTGTGCATTATACTAATCATATAATTGCCACAACATTTTGGCGCCATTTTTGGGGAGTTGCAAATGGTAAGAGGTAATTTTAGTTTGGTTTGTTTCAATGGTTTTAAGGACGACTTGAGGGAGGAGAATAAAACGTTTAGCGACGCGGCCACTATAGTGGGGTTCTCCGAAGCCAGGTTGCCTTCTTCCTTTAATGCAAGGTGTGTTTTTCTTTATGAATTTTATTTTTAATGAACTAACTCATGTGAAAGGATAACTTGGTGACAGCAGGGTCCAAGTAAACAAGGATTTCAAGTTTGGTGAGTTTTATTGCAGTTAGTAGTTTTAGATTAAAATTTCAATCTCTTTAAAGATAAACCATTTTTGGGGTGTTGTAAGAACCCCCGAGTACTAATCCATGTTGTGAGATAGGATCTACCAGCCAACAGAACAATGATGATCAAGAGTTCGATGAGAAAATGAAGAAATGGTACTCCAAGGAATTTCACAAACGTTCATAGCAAATGGAGACCTACCTACATCTCGAGTGGAGCAAATCCTCATTACTATCAAAGGCCTATCTTCATTTGAGGTGGACCAAGTTTCGGTTGCAGTCATAGATTTATCTGTATCTCAAGGAGGAAGAGAAGAGAAAGAGACTCATGAGCCACACAATGTAGCAGATCCAAAATTTCATAAACAACATCTAGAGGAGATTCAAGAGTCATGGACCATAACTGATAAAGAGTGGACACTGGAACCTGAAATTAAAGAGTCTCCTACCTGCCTGACACCATATTTTATCAATGACGACCATATTTCAAAATATTTACTTGACATGATAATGGAAGATCTAGTAAGCCAAGAAAATCTAGATTATATTGAAGGTTGGATCCAAACAATAGGTAAACTACCATATTGCTCCCTTATTCAAAAATCCGTAGCATCATTCATAGAAGAGCAGCTGGCCTCTCATGTCCGGACAACCATTGAGGTATCTTTTCCATATTTGGATATGTGTTTTCTTATAAATTTGTTTCGCACATGGTTGCACTAGAAATTTTCATATACTTAAAGAAAGACTCACTCTTTCTCAATTAGGAAGGATAGTAAATAAGTAAATAAAAGTTGCATATAGTTGTTAGTTCGGTGCAACATCATTTTTTATATCTTCTACAAAAACTAAAGTGATTAGGTGTGTTGATAAGTTTTGTTTTTCCAATAAAATGAAAGTGACAACTAGAACAGGTGGACAGTGCTTCAAAAAAGGGAGGTTTTCACATCTCCACGTTATGAGCATGACCATTAATCTATTTGCCTCACTTTTTCACTGCAATTTCATTTTTTTTTTTACTAGTGTGTTAGCAGTATGAATCCTCAAAAGTAAATTTACAAAGCATTTGGACTTCAAGAAATTTACGAGGATACAGGGAAGCCTGCAACATGTCATCTGGTGTTGTGCTAGTCCGGTACTAGAAAACAATCCAGTACTAGCACTCTGAGCTAGTCCAGTACCAAGAAAAAAAAAAAAAAAAACAGCCTGGTACCTAAACATTGGTATAAGATATTGTTGGCTAACCTTATATCCTTTGCAATAGTCAAAATGATGAATTAACTTTAGGGAGTATGACTGCTATATTTTCTAAATTGTTTGAATAAAGGAAGTACTGATGGGTATTGGAGTTTTGTAGTGCCACACGTTGCAACTGGAACATTACTTCATTGTTTTACTATGTAGACAATATTACTTCTCAATTGATGATTATTTGAACTTCAAGAAACTACCAAGATTATAGGGAAACCATTGCACCAACATATAATTCGGTACCAGTTTGCTAGTCTGGTACCAAAACACCTGTGTTGGTCTAGTACCAACAGATCTGTGCTAGTCCGGTACCAGTAGCCTTGCTGATCCGTGCCATTCAAGATGAAACCAAGGAGTTGGCTGCAGCATCAAATGGAATTTCTCATGCAATCCTAGATGAAATAATTTCTTTTGGTTCAGTTGCTGACTAAAGGGAAGTATTTTAATTTCTTTTGGTTAAGTTGCTGGCTAAAGGGATGTATTTTAATTTCTTTTGGTTCAGTTGCTTTAATTTCTTTTGGTTATGTTCTTTGATTGAGAAGATATAATTTATTTTTCCTCTGTTGCTTGATAAGAACCATGCTTAATCTGATTTAAATTTTAGAGGTTGCTTTCATAAAAAATTCCATTACAAACATCATCAGTGCTTCATCATGATTAAAGGGATTAAAAATATTAGCCTACAAGTAACTATTTCACCCTAACTACACTTCAATAGTAATCATTGGACTATTTTTACTAAAGAGTAGCATATGAGTATATGAGCACTCTCTGTCATGGGAACACTAGGAAAACCTTATGGGAAGAGGATGTATCAGTACCCTAAGGTAACTTTAGGTCATTCTCTTATGGACAAACTCAGACAGACCATACATCTAGAATATCCAAAAGAAGTAACATAAATAAATGAGTTTATTTTTCCTTCAAACAAATCTTTAAAGACATTTCAAATAAGAGAGTATATCTTCTAACCCAATACCATCCCAACCTGTAAAAGGGTTTTCAGACGAGCCTCCCCCTGTCACCTGTGCAAAAGAACTCTTTAACAAAAATTAAAATAGGTGACTATGGGACAAGAAGTCTCTGATAGAAAAATGGTTTAAGAGACTAACCCACCAGGATACTGAACAGGTCTGCTGGCAGCAGGTACTGGTCTGTGGTATAACTAGGAAAACCCATCAGGGTGATGAACAAGCCTATTGGCAATGGGGCATTCAACCTAGGGAAGGTATGTCTCTCACTAAATAACACAACTGCCCCACCGAAGTACTGAACAAGCTTGCTGGCAGTGGGTTTTGGTTTGTGAATGTCTCATTTATACTTGTTTGATTGAAAAATTCACTTTTGTCATAAAAATATATATAAATTCCAGATTAACAAGAAAAATGAATACTGTAAGCAAATGTCCATTTGAGAATTACCCTAAGTCAACCCTACCGGTCTGACATTTAAATCCTACATTACCTAAGAAGGCAACTTCTTAGGAGTGGGACCCAGACTATGAAGTCTAATCTACTTATACTGTGAAATTTATCTATAACATCCAATGATAGTAAATCTCTGAAGCAAGTTAGGTTGGATCTGTTCTTCTGGCAAACATATAAATATTCCCCTGTTTCACTATTGAATGCTACCTTTGTTAATAAGCCATCAAAAGAAGGGCAATTTCACTTTTTAGGCATGAAATCATATGCTAGGTGATAAATGTACTTCTGAAATTTGATTGGTTTATTTTTCTCTTATCATATTTTCTCCATTATGATATAAAATGTTGAATCTTCTTGCATACAGATATACAACATCCTTGGCATGGGGGAAGGTCAAAGAGCCCCTTCAGAACTTTTTTTCAGACTCACATGATCACCCTGCAAAACCAAACACAGAGGAAGAAACTCAGGTACAAGAACAGGTTAAAGAAGCTCCATAAGGTACAAGAAATTCTAGTATTGATCCTCCAATAAGCTCCAGCCTAAAGAATGAACGTTGTTTCAGATACTCTGCAAGTTTTAAACACAAGAACAATCAGATTATGTTTCAGATCATACACATCATGTGGTTATACAATGGTCATATAGGTAAAAGCAAATGAATTTCCGGTACTAATTAAAATTTTCTTTAAAGGTTTCAAAAAACCACTCATAAACTTGATTAAAAGAATTTATTTGTTGGCATACTTCAACCTTCAGTCAACATGCATCGGTTCTACATAGTCCTCTTTCAACTTGTAGTAATTTCTTGTAGAAGCATTTGATAAAAGAGTTTGCATGAGGACATGCAAACCAACAAGCATGGGGGGGAGAGAGAGAGAGAAGGAATCCCAGTAGATCAGTATTCATCAACTCCCTCCTAGATCTCTAGTAGCTCTCAGTTTTAGCCAGCATGTACTTTGATCCATCATCCACTTCATAGCTTGCAACGTACATTAAAGTAAAAGTAAACTTGAGGTAAAACTGGGCCAATTATGTCTAAATTTATAATCAGTCAGGTGCCTTCAGCTTTGCAGTGATCTGGTACTTCAAGTTTTGTGTTGGTCCAGTACTAAAACTCTCACCAAGCACTAGTGACAGATTCTGGTAACATTGACTCAATCTTTGGTATTTTCCTGAACTAGTATCAAATATCACAAGTTAGCAATGTATGTGTTATCATTCTAATTTTTACTAGTAAGAATTGTATCGATTATGCATTAAGTTCATATTACAAAACACACTTCTTATTTGATTATGTCATGTCATCATGATAGTCACTTGACCATTTCACTCCCGGTTAATAAATGCTCTTATGAATGGTCACTTACACTTTTCTCAATAAGAATTCTTTCATTGTATACTTGTTTTGGTACTCCATTCTCGATCCTTCGTTTGTACCAAATCCTGGTTGAATATCAGGTTGTCTTTAGACCTGCAATTAAGTAAGCATGGGAGTTGACCAACATGAACTGGTGTTTCAAGTCTATTTTGAAGTATGGATTGACAGTTTTGCATGAGGGAATGCAATAATTTAGGCATGGGGGGATGTTGGGACTTCGTTTTGTCATGTTTTAATGCATGTTCTAATCATTTAATTCGATCAACTGGCCTCATTACATACCTGGTTTTCTCGTACTTGGTGTAAAAGTGTTACCTAAGAAGAGCCCATGAGGTAGTTCAATACTTATGAATATTTTGTACGTTCTTATTAGTGAAAATGTGTTAATTTATTAAAAAGAGATCTTCTAATGGTATGATTTGAATAAACAGGTTTGGTGACTAGGTAGCCTTGATTGTTGACATTTCCAGTCATCCGATACTAGAGTAAAACTCGAATTTTGAAGTCTTCTAGAAGAAAATCGGGGACATTGGTTTTATCGAGAACGTCGTCGACATGCAGACGCATGTGTCAGAATTCTCCCGGATCGCACGTGTAGACCTCCAGCTTAGGGGGAATATTTTGGAAAATAGAAAAATCTCAAACTACCAACTTGCGCCTTGATTTTCATGCACATGGAAGCGAATCGAAAGATTATAAAAATGGGTTTTTCTCCCAGCATGGCGAATTAGGTCTCCAATGAGCCATTTTTGAAAATTCACTACGGTTACAAAGTTATGGAAGGTGATTTGGAGTGGATTAATAAAATAACACAGTTTTCCTGTTATAGTTCGGTACCAACGTGATTGTCTAACTCTGGCACCAACATGACTGTCTGATTTCGGTACCTCTGCCTGTGAATATATGGTGGTTGATTAAATCTCTAGTTGCTAATGATATTGAGAATATTGTTAGATGGAAGTAACCTAGTTTAGCAAAACAATCAAGTAACCATCAGATTTGATTACCATGTAATTAATGATCTCTTCCTTGTAAATCACGACCTGAACTCTATAAGAACATGGTCATGGAAAGGGAGAGAAGGAGGGGGGATCTAGACATATAGACATATGAAGAAATAGAGAGCAGTGTTGCATATTGTGAAACATATCCTGAGTTTGAGTTTAATGAAAGCATTTCATTTATGTCCATGTTTTGATCATTAAGGAATGAATGCGAATTGAGTTGTTGGTATAATCTAATTTCATGTTTTAAGATTTGAGTGAGAGTAATGTGTGGGTTGAAGACAATCTTACTGTAGACTTCAGCAGCTGATCTGTTGAAGCGACTGTTGGTCACTATAATTGCTTAATTAATTTCAAACAACCAAGTGAAACATAAATTATCAACCCAGGGAAGTCTTTTGTTTCAAAGATAGCCGCGCACTATATATGCTT
>SNQJ01S0102297.1:37969-49333 GCA_010110895.2 Picea sitchensis
AAGCATATAATAATGAGAAAGGACGTTGTGTACCTTGGAATGATCAGGTGAAATGATAGTATAAGTCAAAATACAGGTGATGAAGGGTATAATAATAGCAAAAAGTATGGGCAAAAAGGGTACAATATGTGGTCCTAACAGCGACAAGGGCCCACCGCCCAACAAAGGTCAGCATCTTCGTAGATTAGCATTAGCATTTGTTTTTCAATAGTGTAAATGTTAAATTAGCTGAAGATTTAATTGTGTCAGATGATAGCAGTACAACTTAGACTAGGATTTCCATTATATGATTGCTTAGATATCTTTACTCGCTCTATTTTTGTATATGCTCTGTTTTTATGAATTTGATTTTGTTCCATAGACATGAATGTTGGCAGCAGTAGTCAGACATATTTGAAGAGGAACTAGTGAAGTTCACAATAACACATTGTGAACCATAGCATACTCAATATATTGACTGTTGAACTACCCATGCTATGTCTTGATGATTGATGTGTGATTTCCCTTTCAGAAGTGTGGATTGCATAGTTAGTTTTCTGGGTCAGATAGCAGAGTTGATCTATCAAACCAACTCCATCTCATACTTGCATGTGACATAATGGAGTAGATAACATCTCTGTGAAAGACACCCAAAGTGCATTTCAGTTTTATAGTTTACTTTATTTCCAACATGCATAATCTAGCTTAGTTCTATACTCATGACATTAGAAATTACCTTTCTTACTGGTGTCTTGTAACTCTGTTGATTATGAATCCCAGATTGATAATTAAATGTGTGCATTATACTAATCATATAATTGCCACAACAAGGAGTTTGGTCACTGAGCATCATAATCAGTGGGATGAGATTCTGCCACAAGCAGAATTTTCATACAATGACTCACCAAACACGACCATTGGAAAGAGCCCATTCCAAATATTGTATGGTGTTAACACTCTATAAATCTATTCAGTTGAATAGAAAAATGACAAAGATAACTGTTTCAACCAACTTTAGAGCTGAGGCACTAGCCTGCTCAACTCAGAGAGGGCTCTCTCATGTCACTTGATATTTCTTTTGGAAACTGGTGGCTGGATTTGGTTTGCTTTGGGGGTTTTTAATAAAGTTGTTGGCCAAAACGAGGAGGGACACACAAGGCTATGGAGTCAAAATTCTGAAATAGAATGAAAACAATGATCAGTTGATAGAACTCTCCAGAGGATAAAGCCTAAGTGAGGCAATGAATGTGAATTGTAACTTAAAATAAATCAGAGTGGTAAGAGGAAAGAGGAAACAAATAACTGCATCAGAGCATTATGAAAATGAATTTTGAATTAGCTAAGAAGAAACATACACAGTTTAAATTTCTTAATCCGAGAGTGTCACAAGACGAATTCTGGGCCTTTAACTCTCCAATTTAAACAAAAGACAATGTAAATGGAATCAAAGAAACACAGTAAATATGTACAATGAGGGAAGACAAAACACATATCATAGCCATTAGAATCTTTTCATAAACAGTTCAAAATGCTTCTGCATATGTATTCAATTCAGTCCCAGAAAGATTACAATAGAGTCCAGAACCACCAGAATTGTACCCTCTCACTTCCGCCCACCTCTAATACACTTAGTACCTCTAACACTTATACAATTCGAGTTCCTTGATTGTACAACCGGTTACAATAACTGATATGAAACGTTTAAGTTTCTACAATGATTACAAATGACAGTTTTCAGAAAAAACGTTTCAAGATCCCTGCAGATTCCTTTGACGCTCTAGATCCTTCCTCTACCATGTTCTCTTTGAAATTTCACTCATACTCTTTCAAATATAATTGCATTTATCCATATTCTCATTAAACATTTGGGAATAATATATTTCAAATAAAAATAATTCCCAAATATTTTTTATCCTAGAGAATTAAATTTCAATAGTTTAATTCATACCTGTGGTCTTTAAAACCATGTCTTCTTTTGCCCAATTCACCATTCACAGTAAAAAACATTTACTGTTACTATTTCATGTGAAAAACATTTACTGTGTAATGCTTTTTCCAATTTATCGTTTCACTGTGAAAAAAACATTTACTGTGTTTTTCCAATTTACCTACCTTTTATCTTCTTTTTTTACTTTTGTAAATCTTTGGATAAAGAATTATCCAAGTCTTCCTTCACGTGCATCTTCCCATTTAAATCTTTTGCATGGAAATAACATTAATGTGTAAAACTTAAATCTTACCTCAGTAAAACCTTTTCACCATGAGGAGGAATTTATTTTATTGGAAATCCCATAATCATTATTGAAATGCATTCATAGAAAAATGGCACATATAAAAAATATAATAAATGCTTGCATTTATTATATCAGGCTTGGGCAAAAAATGGCCTGCATTTATTATATCGGGCTTGGGCAAAAAGTGGTTTAAATCAAACTGCTTTTACCTCCGATGTGCTGCCACCAAATAAACCACGATAGTATTGCTGCCACCAAATAAACCACGGTAGTATTCCCTGGTTCGCCTTCACATAATTAACCTCCTTGTTACTTCAATCCATGATATGTATGTGCGCCCTCCATCCAACCTTTGACTTTTCTAAGTTATAAATTGAGATTCATGCCCATGATATGATTTGAGGTGATTCCATAAATTAAATATTGGATTAAATATTAATATAAATATTTTAATATAAAAATATTTATATTAATAATAATCGTTTTTTCCAATTTTTTAAAGACTTTGGGCATATGAGGATTTAACACATGACTTTGTGGATAGGGTAAGGGTTCTTGATAAAATGAATATTTTTTTTTTCAACGGAAATATGAAAATAAGGGTAAAAATGAATGAAGTGATGGAACTAAGGGAATTAGATAAGTATTAAGACTAGGTATAGGTTTGGGATATTTGTCAAATTTTTTACTTATGGGGGACATGAATGTTTTGGATGACCAGTTGAGCAAAGGATTTAGGTGATGGGAGCTTGATGGAGCTGGTGAAAAAGTTTGAAAGTCTGAGTGGAAAAATAGCATAAGGACAAGACGCTTTGGGAAAAATTGATACAAATTAGTAGGTGATAACATAGGCTCCTATTGGGGATGCTATCCTCCCTGTGAGGTAGCAAAAAATAGTAGAACATGTTCCTGATCCATTGGGTTGCTCCCAAAACATATCCATGTACCCTGCTCTGACCCGTCACCAGTGTCTGCTGAAAACCAAACTCTGCACACTGCTCTCCACTGGATACTGAATACTGAACACACTGCTAAAATTTGACTATACACACTACTGGAAATCCATACTGAAATTTTTTTGACCAACAAGCTTATTCGCACACTCCTGCCTACTCTAACTGCTGAAATGAACTGCCAATCAAGTGAAATCAAAATGCCAATGCAACCATGCAAGCATTTCATCCACTATTTGTTTACTTTGCACAAGCTTGCTCCAATTCCTACTTACTGACAATTCATTCAAAAATTCATCTATAAATCCAAATCTCAAAAAATTAAAAACATTTGGACTATTCATTACCTCTAACAAAACTGCAAATGGATCCTCTGAAATATGTAGAAAACAACAATCATGTTTCACCCCTTCCACTGCATTCTTCTTTTCATGTGATTTAACATGTTGATTTCCACCAAGAGGTTGAAAAATCTGTTGAGACTGCTGGAAATAACAATCTTCTGAATCAAAAGATAGTGTTGGCTGAAATGAAACCCCTGGTGGAAAGAAATCCATGTCTAACAATGATGTTGATTTACTATCATCTTCATTTCCAAGCTGGTAGTTTAGCATGGGCTGCAAATCTGAACTGAGATAACCTTCCATGTAATCAACAACACGATCATTAAATGCATGAGAAGGTTGTTGTTCTTCCTCATTGATAACCATTTTTTCATGTAAAGCAGTGCCACTGTGAATGTAATCAGACTTCCCTACTTCCTTTGTTATCTCATGATTTTCTTTCAACAATTTAAAGGAAAAAAAAACATAATGGAAGATAGTTTTCATTTCCAAATACACTGCTTTATTCATATTTAAAATTATGTCTAGAGGATTTCTTATTTGAAACATTATAGACATTTTGTTTCAACAATTCGAAAGAGGAAAAACACAATGGCAAGGTTCTTTCACTTGATTCAAAACCTTCTTCATTTTCTTCATTGTTGTCATAGGCATATTTTCCAATTTCTTTCAATTGTTGAACACACTCATTTTCAGATTCGTCTTCAACCAATGGCTGCAAATTTGTACTGACAATACCTTCTATGTAACAAGTACCAGGGTCATCAAATACATAAGAAGATTGCTGCAATTTCTTGTCAGTTGTTCTCAGTGAATCAATGTGATTTGGCATTAACACACATTCCTTTGCTTCAATGATGATCTTAGGATTTTCTTTCAGCAATTTGAATGAAGAAAAGCATAAAGGTAAATAATTCCCTTCAGCTGATTCAATACTTTCTTCTTTGTAACTGTGATATGTAGGCTGATTTCTCTCATTACACTGTTGAAAATAAACATTTTCTGATAGAGAACATGCAGTTGGTTGTTCTAGGGAGTCAACATCATAATCATCATCATATTCATCATATATAGGAAAATCAACAACATATGCAATGTCATCTAACAATAACAAACTTGAAATATCAACATGTTCTTCAATAAACTGATTTGCAAATTCATCTTCTTGACTGTCTACAAATGAATACATAAAACAATCAGCCCCCTACTTATCATGGGATGGATCAAAATCTAAATCAACACCTCCTCTTTCAACAAGTGGAATATAATGTTTTGCAAAATCATTAGCATTGGAAACTTCAAGAGGACCTATGATCTTGTCAATTCTATGCTCAAGATTCCAATCAACTATTTTTTGTTCATATTCACTTTCATGTTCTTGACCATTCAACCCATCATTTTGGATCTGTTTACATTCTTGGATGTTGTGTTGAATGTCCTGAGCATCATTAAACATTTGTTTTAAGGACTTAGGTCTTCTTTCCATCAGGAGGAAAGACAAATCTGGATGAAGAGTAGTTGCATAATGGAGCATGGCAACAACTTTAGTGGGTTGAATTTCTTTGGACAAATTGTAATATATACTGGAAAATCCTCTATTGAATATAAAAATAGTTTCATTGTTCTTCTTTTTTAAGCCATAGAACTCTATAAGTTGTATATCCAAAGATTTATTCCTGCCCCAAAACTTTAAAAAGACATCCTTCAATTCCTCCCATGAGCTAATCGTCTCTAGCTGCAAATGTTTAAGCCAGTGTTTGGTGTCTCCTTTCAAGGATTGAGAGAAGACCCTCATACAAACATCATCATGGTCAATCTCAAATAAATCTATAAAATGCTCAAACCCTTGGATGTGTTTTTCAGCTGATATGGAATTAGGTTCCCCATCAAACATACGTAGGTACTCATAGTGTTTTGGGGGGAAATCATGAAGGATGTGGGGTAACTTTAAGGGTATGTATCTATGTTGAGTCTTGGAGGGTGTTGGATCAAGTGTAGGAGATGAAACATCAACCATGGTTTCATGAGGCTCATCAACTTGGTTATGGTCATCACATAGCCCAGATGGAATTTTTTTATCAAAATCAGTGATACAGTGAAAATATGCATGTACCACTTTAAGAGGAGGATATACAATTGCAAGTTTTTCATGATCATCAATAGAATGCAGCAGGTAAAGAAATTTTTTTTTGGCATGTTCAAGGAAGGACTAGAGGTAACTTATAACAAACAATAAAATGCCTTGGAAAAAATTCAATTTTAAGTACTTGTTTTCTTCCATAATGTATTTTCATACCTCTGTCAAGGGATCTCATCTTCCAGTGGAGTCTCTGAATTACATTCGAATCTTGAGTGGAGTCGCCAATAATGTTTTGGAAGTTGGATTATGCATTTAGAGTGGAGTTGCCATTGAATATTTGAATTTCTGGATTCTTCTACCAGTGGAATCACCTTCAAATTGATTTTTGATGTGTGGAGTTGCCAGAGTAGGAATACAACTAATATGTGCCTATGTTTATGCTGCTCTCAAACCTTAGAACTCAACCATGTCATTCTTTCCCAGGGAAATTTTCTCAATTTCCATCCCCGACAACGACGCCAGAATGTTAGCACTCTGTAAATCTGTCCAGCTGAATAGACAAACGAAAGAGGTAACTGTTTCAACCAACTTTAGTGCTGAGGCACTAGCCTACTCAACTCAGAGGGGGCTCTCTCATGTCACTTGATATTTCTTTTGGAAACTGGTAGCTATATTTGGTTTGTTTTGGGGGTTTTTAATAAAGTTGTTGGCCAAAAAGAGGAGGGACACATAGGGCTATGGATTCAAAATTCTGAAATTGAATGAAAACAATGATCAGCCGATAGAAATTTGCAGAGGATAAAGGCTAAGTGAGGCAATGAATCTGAGTTGTAAATTAAAATAAATCAGAGTGGTAAGAGGGAAGAGGAAACAAATCATTGCATCAAAGCATTACAGAAATGAATTTTGAATTAGCTAAGAAGAAACATACATAGTTTAAATTTCTTAAGCTGAGAGCATCACAAGATCTATTCTGGGCCTTTAACTCTCCAATTTAAACAAAAGACAGTGTAAATGGAATTAAAGAAACACAAGAAATATGTAGAATCAGGGAAGACAAAAATCATATCATAGCCATTAGAATCTTTTCATAAATAGTTCAAAATGCTTCTGCATATGTATTCAATTTAGTCCCAGAAAGATTACAATAGAGTCTAGAACCACCAGAATTGTACCCTCGCACATCTTCCCACCTCTAATACACTCAGAACCTCTAACACTTATAAAATTCGAGTTCCTTCAGTGTGCAACTGGTTACAATAACTGAAATGAAACGTTTCAGTTTCTACAATGATTACAAATGACAATTTTCAGAAAAAAAATGTTTCATGATCCCTGCAGATTCCTTTGACGCTCCAACTCCTTCCTCTACCACGTTCTCTTTGAAATTTCACTCATACTCTTTCAAATATAATTGCATTTATCCATATTCTCATTAAACATTTGGGAATAATATATTTGAAATAAAAATAATTCCCAAATATTTTCTATCCTGGAGAATTAAATTTCCATAGTTTAATTCATGCCAGTGGTCTTTAAACCATGTCTTGTTTTGCCCAATTCACCATTCACTGTAAAAAAAAAAATATTGTTACCATTTCCCGTGAAAAACATTTACTGTGTAATGTTTTTTCCAATTTACAGTTTCACTGTGGAAAAAAAAACATTTACTGTGTGTTTTTCCAATTTATCTTCTTCTTTTACTTTTGTAAATCTTTGGATAAAGAATTATCCAAGTCTTTGTTCACGTGTGTCTTCCCATTTAAATCTTTTGCATGGAAATAACATTAATGTGTGAAACTTAAATCTTACCTCTCTAAAACCTTTTCACCGCGAGGAGGAATTTATTTTATTGGAAATCCCATAATCATTATTGAAATGCATTCCTGGAAAAAGGCCGCACATAAAAAATATGATAAATGCTTGCATTTATTATATCGGGTTTGGGAAAAAAGTGGTTTAAATCAAACTGATTTTACCTCCGATGTGCTCCAAGTAAAAACATGTGTCCACCAAATAAACCACGGTAGTATTCCCCGGTCCACCTTCACATAATTAACCTCCTCGTTACTTCAATCCACGATATGTATGCACGCCCTCCATCCAACCTTTGACTTTTCTAAGTTATAAATTGAGATTCGTGCCCATGATATGATTTGACGTGATTCCATAAATTAAATATTGAATTAAATATTAATATAAAAATATTTATATTAATAATAATCATTTTTTCCAATTTTTTAAAGACTTTGGGCATATGAGGCTTTAACACATGACTTTGTGGATAGGATAAGGGTGCTTAATAAAATGAATATTTTTTATTTTCAACGGAAATATGAAAATAAGGGTAAAAATGAATGAAGTGGTGGAACTAAAGGAATTAGATAAGCATTAAGACTAGGTATAGGTTTGGGATATTTGTCAAAATTTTTACTTATGAAGGACATGAATATTTTGGATGACCAGTTGAGTGAAGGATTTAGGTGATGGGAGATTTGATGGAGATGGTGAAATTTTTTTAAATTCTGAGTGGAAAATAGCATAAGGACAAGATGCTTTGGGAAAAATTGATACAAATTTGCAGGTGATAACATATGGAATGCAACCCATGGGAGTATCTGAGTTGAGAGACTTGGAACAGAGTGAGATTAAGAGCATTGGTGCAGAAGATTTTTCTACAGAAATGAAGAAGCTTTGTAGCCAGATCAAAGGACAGTTGTAGAGTTCTAACCAAGAGTACAAGCGCAGAGCTGATCAACATCACAGAGAACCTCAATTTGAAGTAGGAGATCAGGTTCTAGCACATCTCAAGAAAGAAAGGTTCCCTAGGGGAACATATAAAAAGTTAAAAATGAAGAAGATAGGACCATGTATGATCTTGAGTAAATTTGATACAAACGCCTATGAGATTGAGTTTCCAGATGATGTGGGCATATCGCCCATATTCAATGTTTCATACATGTATCCTTACAGGAAATATGACACAAAGGGATCAAAAGATCAAGAGAAGATTCAGTGGGAGAAACAAATGCCTATAGAAGAAAATCAATAGATGGAGAATATCGTTGATCAGAGGATTGGAAAAAAGACCAGGAGAAAGACCTATTTTAAATATTTGGTCAAGTGGAAGAGACACCCAATAGAAGATTCCAGTTGGGAAAATGAACTTGATATCCAAAAGCATGGAAAGTTGGTGCAGGAGCTCATGGACAGGATTCCATGAATTTTTTTCAAGGGGAGTATGATGTAGGAGCATTGTTAGTGAGCACGCAAAGTAGGATTACTCAATGCTTGGAAATATTTTTGGAATCTCAACACTGGAAGTTACGGTGAATATTTTGAAGCACGCCTGAACTCAGTGCAGGGAAATATTTTGAAGCATGCTTAAACAATTGCGAGCGAAGTGGGAGTTTCCACTCCTACTCTAGAATGTGACTGAACTAAGATAGTTGTTAGGTTAGGTTTTGAAGTAGACAAGTAGTTAGGGGGAACCGTAAGGATCCTCTGAGATAAATAGAGGTTTTGCATTCCCAAATGAGGTTGTTGCAAGTTAGTAGGAGATTTATGAAATTTAGTTGTTGTTTTGATTATAGTTGTAGCCACTTTTACTTTTGAATGAAGATAACAGAGGAAAATTGACCCAATGCATGGTGTGGACATTGTTTGCAATTCCTTGTCATTGTGTTTTCATGAATGAATGAATTTCGTTATGAGTAGATGGAACTATGAATGTTAGTGTAAGTTTAAATTTTTTCTCTTCTATTGAATCGGTGCAAGGTGTGCACACAGAATGCAGGGAGTGCGTTGACGGGATTTGTTTTGGTTCCAAAGCTTAGAAGAGATAACACAAAACTTTCCCTTTGCAAGGACTGAAAAGTGACTGCAGCAAGACGTGCACATGCATCCAAAAGAACTCAAACCTTGTGTAAGAATTTGTTGCAAGGTGTGCGTCGAGAAAAAGGAGAACGCCAGGGGGGCGAGAAGAATTTATTTTCAAGAAATCCTTCAGATCTGAGTTATCAAAAATCCTTAAAATGAAAGGATTGTGTGGGAAGTTGAAACCTTCATGAAGGCTAAGATCAAAGGGATATAACATTTCATAAGTGTAGTTGAGGTCCGAGAGACGGAATCAGAGGAGGTTCAAAGGTAAAGACTTTTGAAGACTTAGAAAATATGTTAACTTGGAAAAAATCATAAGCTCAGGAGGAGTAGCGACAGTGGTTGTTGGATCAAAGTGCAAAGGGTCAACAATCGTTTGATTAGAACAAGGTGCACGAGCTTTAATGCCTCACAAACAAAGGAGAGAGAAATCATCAAGGTTTGAGACTTGAGATTTCCAAAGCCTGAAGAGTCGAAAAGCAGAAGTGAAATCTCAGTCGTTCGATCCTCTGAAGAAGACATGATCCATCAGATCATTTGAAGTGAACCTCAGGTGTTGGATCGATCAAGTGAATCTAAGCCATCATATATCGTGAGTTCAGGAGGAAGCAAGTTTGAAACTTGAGATTCTCGAAGTGCGAAGAGCTGAAGCGAATCTGGACTGCTAGATCTAGAAGGGTACATGTCAGTGGGTCGTGAGGTCTAGAGGAAGGAAAAGGTGAAGCGTTGAAACACCCAAAGCCCGAAGAACTGAAGATCCAAGAGCCATCGATCTGTAAGTGGAAACTTGTCAGCATATCGCGAGCTCCGGGAAAATTGTATTGGGGTTTTAGTTTGAGAACTGAGATTGACGAATCCTGAAGACCCGAAGTGAATCTGGGTCAAAATATCTAGAGGAGATGTGGCGTGAATCCGTGGACTTCGGGTAAAGTCCTGAAGTGATTCATAGCCATTGGATCTAAGAGAGATGTGGCATAAATCCATGTACTCTCGATAAATACCAAAAGCAATCCTTGATCGTCGGATCAAGAGGACACGCGTTAGTGAATCACAACCTTTGGATAAAAGCCATTTGGAAAAGGGGGAAGTTTGAGATTTGAGATCTAAGAAGTCTGAATACCCGAAGGAGATCTTGACCGTTGATCAAGAGTAGGGCCACAGGACCGTTGATCCGAGTTGAAAGGTCAAACACCCGAAGTGAAGGCAGGGTCATTTATTGTGGGGACAAGTGTCCATAGATCGTCAAATCTGGAAGATTGACGAACAAAAGAAACCAAGGTTTGAGATTTAATATTCCGAAGTCCAAAATTTTGAATCAAACATAGTTTTCGATCTGGAAGGGGGAGATCCGAACTATTGATTCCAAGGAATAGATCTCAGTCGTTCGTTTGAAATCACTATCAATATTGTTAGATTGATGGTCATCTCGCATTGTGGGGACAGAAAGTGATTGACCTTTACGAGGTTGAGGGTGGGCCGCAATCGAGACCACGTTTTTAGGGAAAAGACACGTGGAGGCTCAAGGTGAATTGCAGGTCGAAAAGTAGTTTGACACTAAACCACTCTTGAGTGCACCCGCAATCATGCGTAGGTGTGAGGTCATCTCCCAAGGTCACATCTGAGGAGGGGCCAAGAGAAAAGGTGCTAACGCCAACTCTGAGATTTCAAAGAATGTGAAAGGGAAGGTCGCGGGTATCATGAATCCTATGTAGGAAGTCGAGGGGGGTTGTTTCTAATACAGAATGAGACCAACAAGGTTTCAAAGAGTCATTTGACTCCAGAATCGAAGATCCTGACCGGGAGGTCATGCAACCCTTAAGAGAGAAGGGGGTATGCACTAGAGGGAGTGGTGGGAGAGAGGGGGAGAAAGAGATAAGGGTAGAAATGGAGGGAGT
>SNQJ01S0102297.1:59222-72265 GCA_010110895.2 Picea sitchensis
TCGGGGAATGACTCTAAGACTATCTTGAAACTCTCTTGCCTACCTCTTCTTATCTATATATAGGATCTCTTATCCTATAGGTGGGGCCATCTCCTAACTATCTCGTCGGACCAATATGTGAAATTTCATCTTTACACTTGACATACTATAAATCTTCAGCTATTGGGGGATACTGAATAGTTTCCTATACTTTTGATTGTGAGGTGTCACAATACTTAGGTGTGGGGAATGGGTTCATGAGCTGACAAATGATTATTGCCTAGAGAAAAGAGTCCTTGCAAGAATTTTTGTATTATTACCATGATACAGGTTATTACATTGATAGTCATGTTATTTTTAAATGCTTAACTCTTGTGTGCTATACATTACTGAACTCGTGCTTAACATACTACTCTTTATTGGTTATCTTCCATTACAATTTGCATACTATAGGTTTGACAATACATGTTTTATGCTTTCTAACCTGTTCATTATAGGTTTTTTCACTATATGTCATATACAAGAAGAATGAGTAAGCATGGAGCACTCTACCTCTACTCATTAACCACTATGGTTGTCAAAAAATACTTCAAAAATTGCAGGTTATCCATTAAAAGAGGCGAAAATGCACTTAATATAGGAGTACCGGATGAAGTACCGGATGAGGTGTCGGATGAGGTGCCGGATGCAATGTCATTTACAATGTCGTTTGAAGTGCCATTGCATTGCATACCAGTAACAGTCTTAGATTCCAGGGAACTAGAATTCAATCACATTTAATTAAATTTGTTACAGGCATTGATTAAAAGATGCTTCATATGGTTATGATCAAATGTCCAAGTCAAAAGACTTGGACATTGATCTAAGTATGCACCACTCCATTGCTCCCAAGCTTGCCATCAAATTTGAATCTTCCACACATGGCAGCTCGCTCACACATGTGGGAAACGTCCTCCACCATAAGATCATCCAAAATCGGGCTGGTCACTCTATTGTTTCATTTTCCCTTGCCATTTTCTCTTCCCCGCGTTAAGGAATCACACCCAACCTCTGTTCTAAACACACTCAGAATGTGTTAAACCCGTGCCATTTCTTGGCTTGTTTGCACCCTTGCTTGGTAAAATTTTCCCTCTGTTCTAATTGCACTCAGACCGTGCCCAATTTGTGTCTTTGTGTGGATCGATTTCTCCCTTTCTTGGTGAATTCAAACCATGTCACAATGCCCAAGAGATACAAACCCTCCTCCTATGTAGACTTGTTTTCCATTCTAGAATTCACACAGTGTAGGGAAGTGTTCTTGCATGATGGTTGGGGTCCATTTCTGTCGAGTTTGCAAGGCCATGATGATGGTTTTTCTATGCAATTTGCAGTTGGTTTTGATGGCAGGATAGCACATGTAGGGTTTCTCAATTTTGCAGTCACAGAAGAGTCAATTGCTCCTGCAACAAAACTTCCAAGAATGGGAGATAGGTGGTTCAAGAATCATCAATTCCCACGCTCAAGTTACAACAGGGTGTTTAAGCCTAAATTCGAGAGTATTTCAGGAGCGAAAGGGTATTCTAAGGAGTGGATAAAGCCATAATTGGTCAATCCCCTTATCGTCATCACACAGTTAATTACATGTGAAGGTAGATACTCCACCTTCAAAGCTTGTCACTTTAGATTGCTGGCTCATTTTCTGTTCAATAAAACTTTAAAATTCCCTTTTTATTTTCTCAAAAGTTTGGAGAAAATGTCCTCTCAAGTGAGGAAAAATGTGAACAACCCCCATAATAGTCTCTTCCACCACGGTTTGATCAAACTCCTCATTCTTACCAAACTAGATAAGTAGGGAAAAAGTTGGGATGCCTTTATCTACCAATTTGCAAATCCTCACTTGAAAGTTAAGACCGGAAAAAAGCCACTTAGCCTAAAAACTATCTCTCCATCCAAGCCTCACTCTCCAAAAACTCCAAACTCCCTTGCACAAACTCCCTCTTTGCCGGAAAAATACCAAAATCTTGTTGATATTCCTACTTCTTCATCGGGAAACAAGACCAAGAACAAATACCAAAAGAAGCCTATTGTTGACCCCCCAATGCCTTCATTTTCTCTTGATCCTACACCTAAGAAGCCCCAAGAAGTAATGCAACAATACTTCCCCATCATTCCCACAAACAAGAGAGGAGCCAACCAATTTGGTAAGGGACCTTTTCAGAAGAATACCGGGAACATAAGAATCAAGCCGTATGCCAAGCCTACACCTACTTCGGATCCTATCCAAGTATCCTCCAACCTTGAGAACCCTCATAAGCAACCTAGAGAAGTCTCTGCGAATGGATTAGAGCCACTAAGGAAAACAAAATCAAAACCTACCTCACCTTTCTGATCTCCCATCACACCTACTTCATCCATGCCCACTCTTGATCCTAAATTTGATAAATTGACCACATCTCTCAAAGGACCTAAGCCTTCCTCGGAGATCATTGATTCTTCCCCAACTATAGAAGAGCTACAAAGGGAAAACCATCAGCTTCTCCAACAATTAGAAGAGAGGAAGACAATAGATGCACACCATCATCATGACAATGCAGTCCTTCAAGAAAAAGTTAATTCCCTTTAGCGGTTGGTCGATGAGATGACCCAATATAATCGCAGCTTAAGAGAACAATTAAAGAAACATAAGAGGCACAAGGCTAAGCCTACACAGCAAGAAGGAGAGGCTTCTAAATCCGGCCCTCCTTAGCACGCCTAGTTCCGAGGGATGACTTCTTTTTGTTTGCATTGGGACCTGCAAGATCATCGGTATGGGGGTAATGTTAAGCCCGAGATATGATCATCTTCATGATGTTATTATACACTCTTTTCCATATGTATATATGAATTTTTTATCTTTTAGAGGAGCTTTTTGAAGAATTTTATGGTAAAATGATACAATCAACATGGGTACGTATAATTCGTGTTTTGTGATTAAATCAAGTTTAATTTATCATATTTTATGGTTTCTAGGAGTTAATTCATGTTTTTTTGCTGTTACAGGGCAAAACACACCATGTTTATTGGTCTGACAATCGTTCGGGCACTTGATCCAACACTCGTTCCGACACTTGATCCGACACTCGTTCTGGCACCTAGTATTGCACAAAAACGCAAGGCAAGTTGGTGGTTATGATATTGGCGTCCAACGATGGACAAATTGAGCACATGGGTTTTGTTTTTCATCGCCCCCTCTAGCTACTAAGCTCAATACAACTTGATTTCAGTTGTCCAAAGAGGGCGCTCATTGGGTTCCTCTGTTTTGTTAGTTATGGATGAATTTAATGTAATTTGTCGAATTTAGAGGTGGTTCGACCCTGCTGTGGTCAACCACCTAGGTTGTAAGCTTTTAAATACTAATATGATGCTCATTAGATTGTTAAGCAAGTAGCATAAGCATTAGAATTACCAGAAAAACAATTTTTCTTTGTTTGAGTTTTTACATTGCCAGAATTATACCAGAACTGCATTTTTGGATTTGTATGGTGAATTTGGCCTGCTAAGCTCGTGGTATACTTTTAGAGAGTGACCACAACTTGCCGGGGGGGCCACCAACAGTATGGTAACTCTCTTCATGTTTATTTATGCATTTCTCAATTTAATTGCTCTCTTTTCATTTTCTGTACATTCATGTTTTTATTATGCTAACTAGTTTGTTGTAGCTTAGTTGTTTTAATTGTTTTACAGGTTAGATGTTGATACAGATTAGCATGTGTTGATTTTATAGATTAGAAAAGGCTTGCAAGTCTCTAAGTCTCTTTACTAATTCCGTGTGCAATTAAAAGGTCTCTCTCTCACTATACTAACCTCGCATGCAGTTAGATGTTAGATTGTGCTTTCTTTTATATTTTTATTCTCAAGCTTAGAACACATTTTTAATTAGAACAGAGCATAGTTTTAATGTGAGTTTCTTCTGACAAAGATTGATGGATGGATAGATTTGCTTCCAGTTTTTAAATCATAGCTTGCTTACTTCAGTTTTAGATAGATTTCACTTGCTTAGTTATTGGTTAAATGTAATTGTCAATTCACTTTTTAATATCATGTTTTTAATTTTTGTTTTCAATTATTTTCTTATCATAGCTTGAATGATTAAACTAGACATAGTATAGTTTCCTTTCACGCAATTTCCTTTCATAGATTAAGATGCAATTGATTTTCTTAGTTAAATAATGATGATCTCATCATGATATTGATGGTTTATACATGAATATGCAGGGTATTTAACATTATTTTTGTCATGGTTATGTTTTCATTGGATTGTTTAATCCACAGCTTCCATTTTTTCATTGAGATTAGTGTTGAGTTTATACTGTTGGAATTGTCCTTTGTTGTCAAATTTCATGGAGATATCATCCGTCACCACCAAAGACATTCACACAACCACTAACATCACATTTGAGTGTTTCATAGATTAAAGATAGTTTCTTTCTTTCGTAGATTAGAAGAGATAGTTTCTTGTTTTCATAAGTTTAGTTGTTAATCTTTCTTGCTTTCAATAGACTAGATTTCCTTTCATGCATTGCATTGAGCATTTAAATTTCCTTTCACACAAGAGAAATAGTTTTGCATTAAGCATTTAGTTCACTTGCCTCTTAGGCTAGGTAGTTGTTCAATGAGAAGTTTTTGCTTACTTGTCTTTTTCTTTATGCTTTTGCTTGCTTGTCTATTTTCTTTAATAGGTTAGTTAGGTGTTTTTGCTTGCTTGTCTATTTTCTTTAATAGGTTAGTTAGGTGTGTTTTCTTGCTTGTCTATTTTCTTTAATAGGTTAGATAGGTGCTTTTGCTTACTTGCTTATTTATTTGCTTTCATAGGGTAGTTTCTCATTGAATGTAGGTTGGCAAGTTAAAAGTAGTTTGCTTTCATCATTTGCTTAGTATGCTTAGTAGTTTACCTTTGCTTACTATCATGAACTAGTTTTCTTTATATAGAGTTTTCATTTGCTGTCTTAGGAACTGTCCATCAATCCTTGGCCCAAAAGTACTTAGGTTGCCTAGTTTCAAGTTGCTTAGTAGGGTTTTCTCATTAGATAGGTTTGCTTGAATAGAGTAGTCTTAGATAGCTTATTTCCTTAGTTAGTCTACACTCCTATCAACCTTTTTACCTTTGGCATATATTTTGCTACAACTCTAAGTTTACTTACCCTGGGTTGACAATTTAATTGAGGGTAGTTTAAGTGTCTTTTTTAGTACATATAAAACACCTAACACTATACTTATTGGAATACATAAATAGTTCATAGTATTCTAGTGAGGAGAAAGAAGAAATTATATGATGAATATGAAGTGAAAAATGATCTACTAGGCCACATAATTAGTTCAAATAGCTTGAATACTTTTAACATAAATACACATCAATTTTATCTTAGTAAATAATTACTAAGAAAATACCAAAATGCATACCCATATTCAATAATGGAAATTAATCATGAAATAAAGATAAATTGTCAGACTTCAAAAATAGTTCTTATAGTCACAAAAATTGTTAACACTTATGCATATCAATAACAAGTCAAGGAAATAGTTACTTAACAATCATTAATATGCATACTCATATACATAATTTCTGATCATTCATATCAAACTCAATTGAGAATGAATCCTAAGAATTTTCTCAAAATTCTAACAACAATGCATAAATTGAGAACATAAAGATTTCATTCATAAACAAATGTGACAAAAAAAAATGTTTCTTTCAAAATAAATATTTCTTTAGTCTTGAATAATAGTACCAAAACCAACAAAACATCATATATCCACTTCCACTTCCAGGTCTTCAAAACTTAACAGATTAAGTATTTTACAACAATGCACATAGCCTTCCCTCTATAATTTCCAACCTCTTGGTTATGAATACAAAATATTACAAATAGTGTTTCTTTCAAAATGAATATCATAGTTTTTTGGAAATTAAAGATAACAAAATTCGTAAGAAAAGGAAACTTGTTGTGATTTCCAAGATTCGTATGCTTGATTTCCTGCTAGTATTCCTCTATCTCCTCGATGTGGTCTTTCTATTGACTAAGATTCTCCAATGCTTGGGAAATGAATGGAGGAGTTGACTTATCTATAAACATGTCACAATGGAACACTTTGCCTCCAATAGTATTTATTTACCTTGCAATATGGAACATAAATGATTAACAACTTGTGTTCATGTGGATGGGTTAATAGTAAACCGAGTAATTTCTTGTAGATCCTATTTATCTAGAGCCTAGATCAAGCTTTTTGCGTCATGTCTCCATTTTTGAAGCTATGAAAAGGTGGAATCTACCAAGACTAATTTACCTAAGAATTGAACATTTGGCATATCAAATTCAATAATAATATCCACTACATTTTTCCAAGCACTAGAACAGTATTTGATAGCATCCTTGACCAAGTCTTGTGATTTCGTTAATTTATTTTTCCAAGAGTCTAGGGAAATTTGAATTTTGAGTTTGTCCAAATTAGATATGTTTGACACATTTACTGTAATGATCCTTTGTTTCTCTTGACAACTATTTAACTTATTAAATGTGTCGTGGAAAGACCTACAATCATACAATTTGCCTTCGATATTAATCAAGAAATTGTCGAGGGCTTTGTTAGACTTCTGGATACAACTCAATTTCGGATAGAAATATTCTCTAGATGACTTGAGTTGTTCATTAATTAATAAATCCTCATCTTTCACATCTTCCCATATTGAATGTTCTTTTTGTAACTTGAAGAGCTAATTGATTTGTTCTTTCATATTTCTCCGTGACTTCCTTCTTCCAGTGTTCTTTGAGATCTTAGAGATGATTTTGATGTTGTTGTTTAATGATATTAGTTTGGTTTTGGAAATAAATCTCAACAAGATACTTTTGTTTTTGTCAAATATTTTCAAACAAATTAATTTCATATTTCTGTTGAGAAATAATCTTCTTTATATTTTCGACAGAACATATATTAGCTTGGGCAAAGGCTCCCATTGAGTCTACAACTTCACCAACAAATGTTATATCATAAATTTTGGAGGCATCCAATATCATAGTTTTCTTAGGAGGAGTGTCTCATGCTTCCTCTATTTTCCTTTTTCTAGGTCTTCCTTTGATGATATGCTTCTTCTAGGGAATGAAAACGTATTCTCCTAAAGAAGGTATTTTGTAAAGTACTCATTGCAATGGGTCAAAAGGAATTATTTCATCAAAAGAATTACCTGGAATCAATGTCAAAGGCGTCCTTGAAATAGTTGTAATTGTAATGGTGCCCATGTCTCCTTTTGGTTGACCCTTATGAGTATCATTTTTATGAGGTGTTCCCTGATCTTGATTATGTTTATCCTGACCTGGAGGAGGTTGATGATCACTAGTAAATAATTTATCAAGGGATGAATTTCTATGTCTTTAAAACGCCAGTGTAGTGTCCCCAAGGCCAAGCCCCATTGTAAACCATGTTTTGAAAGGAATTGTAATTATGTTTTATAGGCAGGTGAGCCAAGTTCTTATAAGCTGGAGACTTATGTGTTTGTTAGGCCAGGGAGCCTAAGTGTTGAAGGCCAGGAGCCTGTTGTCCTGGAGGAGGTTGATGATCACTAGTAAATAATTTATCAAGGGATGAATTTCTATGTCTTTAAAACGCTGTAGTGTCCCTAAGGCCAAGCCCCATTGTAAACCATGTTTTGAAAGGAATTGTAATTATAAGTCTCTCCCATCCCATATGCGTTAACATTTAATAAAAATATAAACACCGCTAGGTGCGACCCACTATGATGAATGAGTGAAGGGGGATTGAGTTTCCACAGAGAAGGCAATGGATTATGGGCTGGAAGGTGGGAAAATGGTGTAAGTGTTGAGCCTAGGGGATTTAAGCCCGGGAATAATATTTTAATATTATTCCAAAAAGACATGTGCATTTTGTGTTTTATCCTAAGTTTTGGCAAGGAGGACATACAAGGGTGATGCATGATGGTGGAACGCATGAAATTCCATGGGTGACAAGTGTCAACCCTAATGCATACAATAAACGGCCAGTGAGCCGTGGAGAAAGGTTCCTCCCTCCACTCGACCCCTCGGGA
Organism: Picea sitchensis; assembly: GCA_010110895.2. Classification (NCBI taxonomy): domain Eukaryota; kingdom Viridiplantae; phylum Streptophyta; class Pinopsida; order Pinales; family Pinaceae; genus Picea; species Picea sitchensis. The sequence continues at coordinate 67,258 of SNQJ01S0102297.1, forward strand.
CTCAAATGTATGAGAATCCAGTCCGACTCCTCGCAGAAACCCCTGCATCCCTCCCAACCTAGTGTGCTGCTGTATCCGTGTTTGTTCCGGGTAGCCAATACATCCCCCGCTCCCACCGTAGCTCAACCCTGACCCCGGGACGCGGGATTGTTTGTCACACATCCTTGATAATCGGAGCATGAGTCTATCTTGTGTTGTTGGATTGAGAAATAAGAAATGACCCGCCATTGTTGAACCTTGGAAAGCCCTTCAGGTTCAAGTTTCCCCGTGGTTATTGTGACCACGCCAGCTGCTAGGACTGCGGTGGGGTCTTGTCGCCCCAGAGCCATTCTCTAGTGAGAGAGTGCGTTGAAGGAAGGAGAGGACTCTCGAGCAACCCCGTAGCCGCCACGTAGCCCAGACTTCGTCCACTGCCTCAGAACCCAAGGCAAGGGATGTTTAGCAGTTGAAGGATTGTCTATGTGACAGAGAAGGTGTATTCTCCTGGGTGGAATAGGCATGTGGGGGAATGAGGGATTGTGGGCAATGAGTGTGGGTGGTTCCCCGGAGAATTCCTCTCGTGGAGTTAGGTGTTGTTTTCCCCCGTAACCTCAATCCAGCCTAGTATTCCTTGTCTTGGGAAAAAGGAGCTTAGTCCCATTCAGGGTGACCCATCACGAAATGATGAGCAAGGTGTCTGGTTATCGGAGGTTTGTGGAAGGCCTGCTTTTGGTTGGTGGATTTCACCATTGATAAAGATAAGTATCCGATATGCTTAATCATGTTTTGCATGACTGTATTGCTTATGTTATCATGTGTTCCACTGCAGGTATATGAATTAATATGAAAAGTTAATTGCTTGTTGATCATGGTATAAATCATATGAATACTCTGTGTTGAATGTGTTTATGGTTTAAATGCATGTGGGTTAAATAACATCTATATGAGTTATGTACAAAGTGGTGTTATAGTCTTCTTTTAAGAGCGATTAAACAAAGTAGCAGAAAAGGTGTACTACAGCCAGGAATTCATCTCTCTTGGGATCTTCTGGTATTTCTTCCACTCGTTTACATACCTCTTCATAAGACTGATATTTTTGAAACACTTTTTCAAAGGGAATATCTTCATGTTTGTATCCTCTAAAGTTGCTTAAAGATTGGCAATGATTATGTACAATTTACAGGGGGTCATGTTTCCTAAAAGTAATGCATGATAGTTGAATCTTTTCAAGGGATTTTGCTTCAATTATGGCATGTTGATAATCAAACAAAGAGTAAATTACCAATTTAATTAATAATATGGGCCAAACTTTCTTTGAACCAATTTTAAGGGCCAGTGTTATACTTTTTCCCACCATTTGATAAACTATGTGCCTGAGAGAAATTTTGTTTGGGTCATATTTTGGAAGAGCACGAGGTGGATGAAATGTACCATCCATAAATTCTCAAATAAGAGAATTTTTTTTTCAATATACCAATCTCCTATGGATGAAATGTTTTCCATGGAATCATTTGAAAACTTAGGAGGAGTATGGAAAAATAACATATGATGTAAATGAATCATAAAATGATTGCATGTTTCATAAAAAACATTGTTTATCATTAAAAACCCAGAGCTTACTGCAATAAATATGGATGGGTTGATAATATGGAGTCTAATTCCAGTTCATCAATGGAAATGGAATGTTTTCACATACTACATCTAATAGATAACCATACATGAAGAACTAAGGAATAAATCTAGGAGGAGATGAAATTATTTTTTCAACTTGTTTATTTAGATTGTTGGAGAGGATGATAGCCCAATTGAAAATGGTTCATTTATTTATAACAAGGTGTATTAAGGGAACCCATTCAAGTTTAAACTAGGGTTCACTGGGTTCCTGAAATAAATGACATAACATAGCAGCCACTGTCATAACTGATTCATTCAAACTGTTAGTGGGGTATAATACTTTGTCTCTAATTTTGAAGTTAGAGTCATCAACAAACCATTCCTTACTCATCTCATCCATATGTATTTATCCATCAATGACCTCCTTTTTAACAAAAGAATTAATAAATTATTTTTCTAGATTTGTTTCTAGTGTTGGTAATGCATTCATTGCCTCTAAGTCACGAGGGCAAAAGGACCCAACTACTTGATTTGAATCACTTAATATATTGCAAGTTTCTGAACTCACATGACATATTATCCAATGTACCATGTTTGTATAAGTCATGAGGATTGTTTTGGAAGCTATATTGTGCAAATAAGAGCTATGAATATCTACAAAGTGATCTGTATCTTCTTGATACTCGTTGGAGAAGTCACCAGCTTCCAAAAAGTCATACATTTCCCTCCATTCTCTGCAACTGGTACCCACTTTATATGAAGTATCTGAAAATAAGAACGTGTTTGTATTTTCTTCTTCCTCTATCTCCATGGAATTTCCTGCTCTCATGGCTCCTTTAGGTGGAATTTTATTAATCATGTGTCGATAATTCAAATAAAATGATTAGACTGAGAAACATATTTTAGTTATTTTATTAAAGGCTACAAGAAATAGTAAAAACTAAACTTACTTTTATGGAGAAAACAAATCCATTATATAGCCAAGGTTTTGATAACTCAGAATGTTTATGGAAGTTGTGATATGGTAAAAGACAATGAAAATGGAAAGAAATCATGTTATTAAAGGCTTGGATTTGTGCATAGATTCATTTATAGGTATTGTAAATGGAATTTAAGTGAAAGTCGTTTCACCATAACTTCACATCTTGTGTATTATTCGCGAATCTTAGTATTGATTTATTAGAATATCCTCTATATCAATTATTCCTGCGGCCTTGGGAAATGTTCAAATCGTACATAGTATGACTTTTAATTTAGGATTTAAACATATTTAACCTTAATTTATCCCTTAATAACTTTTACAAATGGTATCGAGTATCATGTATCTACTATTTCAACAAGTCTCATTTGACTGGAAAGCAAGATATTCGATATCAGATATGGAATATTGGGTATAACATAATATTTAAGTCATAAAACCTTCCATTATGTTCGTCAGATAAGAGGTATGAAATAATGGCGAAGATTTGACGTAAGCATACCAGGTATCAACTATTTTCATGGGATAAGAAGCATGGGGGCGATAACCCGATAGGAGATGTATTTTTTAAAGGGTTTGTTTTTATGGTGAAAAGGTATTCTTCTAAGTTTTCTTTTCAAATTTTAAGGTTTTTCTATTTTAAAAAAAAGAGAATACATGAACCATTATTAACAAAGTAAATTAAAATATTGATAAAAGTTCAAGTGAAACTTAATGAAGGAACTCATTATTATTTATTTCAAGGTTAAAAATAATGGGTTTTTGTTGAGGATCAACATGCACATATCCTAATTGGTAGGGAGATAATACTCTCAAGACATTACATGTGGTGGTTAAAGGCATTTTTCTTGGATTTGAATGCCTGGAAAGCTACTTTGGGTCATAATGCTTCATTTTCCTCCTTTGACCATGTGTAACACTCCAGAATTCATACTTGGTGCTTGAAACCTTCTAATGGTGTCTATTTCAAACTTGAAGGACAAATATCCCATAGAGAGATCATATGTGGTAGTTTGAGGACTCATTGATGGCTCTTGAGCCCTGCAATCTCATTTTTAGGCATAATGAGAAACTTCCATTAATTGACCTTGATCCAACTCTTCATACTGATACCTACTTCTCCAAAAACCCTATTGGTGCTAATAGGCCACTAATAGGTAAAGGATACAATTGGGAGGTAATGTGTGGGGGTTGAAAGTGTTTTTCATTGTTGAATATTTCATGTGAGTTCAAGGTGTTTCTTCTAACCCTGATTGCATGAGTTCAAGGTGTCGTTTATGGATTTGGCCTATGGTTTGGGATGCCAGTGTGTAACAACCCAGGTTTTGAACCCCCATTTTAAATAATGTATTATTACAATGATGAGAGGCCAGAGTGCCCAAAAAATTATTAAAAGGCCATTGTGCCCAAGACATGTAATGTTTTTCTATCATTATTAATAATAAATACATCGTTGGCTTCTAGACGGATAAGGACTAGAGGTATAGGGGGCTATGATTCCACAAGAGAGGGGGCTTGAGGGGCTAAGTGTTTATTCCTATGTTAATTACCCTTTTTGCCTAACGGAGGGGATCGGTTACTAGAGATTCTTGGGGAAGGCCAGGAGGTTCTTGATTTCCCCACGTAGTTACTTAAACCCACCTCTGGTCTGATGGGGGGGTTCGACACTGTTGTTGAGATTTGAAGAAGTGGTGTCTATGGTTGGGTGGAACGTCATTGGTCTGCAGCCAGTTGGTGTCATATTTAATAAATATAAGTGCTCTCTGTTATGGTATCATTTGCATGTATAGTAATGTATTCCACTGTATATTTAATAATCATTTAATTGAATCTTTAGACTATGCATGATTGTTGTTTACTATTGTGCATGTCGTTAAAGTATTTTCTTTTATGCATCCTTAAATAATGAAAAAGGTATATGTAAGAGAAATAAGTCTAAGGGCAGGCTTGAAGGTAGCGTACCCCTACCTGTAGGTGGCTAGGTATGTTACAATTTGGTATCAGAACTTCTGGTTGAAACACTAGGCCGGTATGGGCGGGGTCTATTGGTCAGAGTCTTCGTGTCGAGATCAAATTATGACCGTAGAGTTGAAAATATCAGGAGGAATGGTGTTGTATAATTATGCAGAAGATAGATCATCATAGATCAGTGGTGAGGGGTTCGAAGGATCGTGATTGTACCCCTTTGAATCTGGGAGCGATCGCCATTGTAGGATCGAGAAAGAACTGAGATGGTTGGATTGGAGGACAGGCAAATAGGGTTCATCCGATGAAAAGGAAGCAGGGCTTAAGTTCACCACTGTCAAATCCCATTTGAAAGAGAGATCAATAGACAAGAGGAATTGTGGGGAACCAAGTTGCACAAGAGATCATTTCCCAAGGTGGTCTCGCAATCCAAACCATGGTTTCCCCAAGGGGTTACGTGTCAGCATGAGG
>SNQJ01S0102299.1:0-15520 GCA_010110895.2 Picea sitchensis
GGACATTTTTCTTGCTGTAAGTAAACTCCTGGCCATGTTCATGATGGTGTGATTCTTTCTTTCTGCCACTCCATTTTGTTGTGGAGTATATCTTGTAGTCGTTTTCTTTTTAATACCACGATGTTTACAAAAATTAACAAACTCTCTTGAGTCATATTCACCTCCTCCATCAGATCTCAAAACTTTGACAAATCTGCCACTTTGTTTCTCTGCTTTAGCCTTGAATTCTTTGAATCGAGTGAAAGTTTCGGATTTGTGTTTGAGAAAATAAACCCAAACTTTCCTGCTACAATCATCAATAAATGTTAGAAAATAAAAACTTCCACCAATCGACTAATTTTGCATAGGTCCACATAAGTCTATGTGAACTAACTCTAAGCACTCTTTGGCTCTATAAGAGGATGATGGAAAACTATCTCGTTGGTGTTTTCCTACTATGCAACTTTCACAAGAAGGAATCTCATTAATTGAAGGAGGCAATCCTGTCACCATAGACTATCTTTGTAACAAACTCATACTTTTGACTGGTGAATGACCATAACGATAATGCCATAACTCAGTTTCAGTCACATTAGAAATATCACATGCATACATCTTCCCACTTCTCATTTCTAAGGGAAACAATTTGTTCTTTGTCATAGGGATTTTTGCAACAAGTCTTTTAGTTTGATTAAGAATTGTGCAAATGTTGTTGTGGAAATTGACATCATAACCATGCGCCATTAATTTCCCTACACTCAACAAATTGTGTTTGATATTTGGTACATAGTAAACATCAAGAATATTTTTCACTTCACCCTGCTTTGTTAGAATTGGCACAACACCTTTTTCTGATCCTTTGATCGAATGATCATCACCCAAACTAATTGTAGTAATAAGAGATGTATCAAGATTAGAAAGTAAATCATTGTGACCAGTCATATGATTTCTACATCCACTATCTAGCAACCAAACATCTTTGTTAAGAATTTGCTGAGATACTTGACATGAAAGAAACAGAGTATCAGATGTTTCACTTTCTGTGACATTAGCTTTATTTCTAAACTACAACTTACGACATTCAGATATATGATGACCCAACTTTTTACAATAACGACATTGGATTACAGATTTACTTGTCCATCTCTAACCACGATCTTGTGAAGACAATCTTGACTGCTCTGATTGATCTTTTGTTTGTTCAGGTTTATCTCTTGTTTGAGAACGTCCTCTACCACGTCCTCGACCACGTCCATGAAAACCTCTGCCTTTGCCTGTGTCCATGGACACTTCAGTTTGAAATGCATGTTCTAAAGTACCAAGATCCAAGGTCATCCTTGCTTCATGAGATAACAATGAACCAATCAATTCTTCTATAGAAAAATTAGTTAGATCTTTCGACTCAAGAAGAGTAGTAACAACCATTTCAAATTTCTTAGGTAAACTTCTAAGAACTTTTTCAACAACTCTTTGGTCTATGAGTTATTTTTTGCCATTAATCCTAAGTTGATTAATAATACCCATCACTTTAGTCATAAACTGATCAACACTTTCTGATTCACTCATCGTGAGAGTTTCAAATTGCGTTCTAAGGGTTTGAAGTCTTACCATTTTCACTTTATCATTACCCTTATAAGCTAACTTAAGAATATCCCATGCTTCTTTAGCAGTCTTGGCACCAATAATTTTAGGAAATATAGAATCATCTAATGAAACTAAAATATATGATTTGGCTTTTCCTTCTTTTTGCTTAAGTTCTTCTAATGTTTTTCTTTAAAAAACAGTCATAGTTGCAACAACATTTGCATCAGGTTCTATGAACCCTGTTTCGACACAATCCCAACATCCCTGACCTTGCAAAATGGATTTCACCTTCTCACTCCAAAAATCATAATTGGAACCAACTAAATTTGGTGCTTGAATTGACCAAGAACTAGACATTATTTTTCTAATTCCAAAATACCAGCCACAATGAAATATAACTCCAAAAACCCCAATGGTATAAAATCACTTTTCAAATAGAAAAGAACCAAACTCCAAATACTTTGATGAAAAATGAGTTTGAACAACAATCTACAGCAAGATCATTGGGCAGCATTTGAACAACAAGATAACTGGCAAAAAAATAATAGCTAACAACAATCTACAACAAGATAGTTGGGGAGCATTTGAACAACAAGATAGCTGGAAGAAAAATAGATAAAAAAATCTTTTGAAAAACAATAATATTAATCCTTACACGCAGGGTTTTAGCTCTTATGAACAACAAAAATTTGGGTTACGTGCAGGGTATTCATCCCTTACGAACAACAACAATCTGGGAGAAGGCTCAGACAACAGCAGACATAGGCACAGCAAGAACAACAATCAACGTTCAACAAGTATTCTTCTTCAAGATCTGGGAGTGGGCGCATACAATGGACTCTCTTCTCCCAACCTCATGCTCTGATACCATGAAAACAATAGTAAAAGAAGAAAACTGGAGAATGATATTGGGAATGAACGCTGAGTCTATTGATTTCATATTGAAATATATAAATAATAACAAAAAGAGTTATACCGTTTCTGAATGGGAGTAACTGTAAACTCATTGTTTTAATAACTAATTAGGTCACGAGATTACAACTCTTAACACAACATTGGTATAATAGTTTCTGGCCCATTTTATAACAAAATCAAATAGTGAGTCTTCTGATTAAACTTATAATAAAATGCAGTAGTATGATGAACAGATTTTCAATTGGAGAACGGGCACTGCCTGTGTAAAATACAAGACTTTTCAGCTTTCTGATTGGGAGCCCATCTGAGCCTTGGATTTTATGCCCTTGTCCGACATCCTTCCAGTAACTGGTTTTCATGGCTCCTCTGCGCATTTCATATGCTTCCTCCGACTTGTTGTAGTTCCATTTACCTAGTCCGACCTAAATCAAACCTAATGCATGTGGAATCGTGGATAGATTTTCATGGCTCCTTTTTCATGGATTTGTGTATTTTTTCGCATTTCATATGCTTCCTCGCGTTGTTGTCGTTCCATTTACCTAGTCAGACCTAAATCAAACCTAACACGTGTGGAATCGTGGGTAGAGGAAGCAACATACCGTGGGTAGAGGAAGCAACACGAATTTTCCCCATCTTCACACCTGTCATTTTACAATCGGTTTAAGTATAATCAATTCTTAATCACATAACGTGGCAATGAGGTGGTGAGCAAGTAAATTTTTAATCTTATTTAGTAAATGTAAAAAAGTAATCACATAAACGTACATCTTTATAAATGAGTCAAAGTTAGTTTATCAAAATCTCATCCATTGATTAGAAAAGATGACAAGGAATATGCCAGCATCTTCAATTGCCAACCCTAGGATTAAATTTTATAATTAAAAAGGTTATTAATCCACCAATTCCAATAGGGGGACGCCTATCGGCGTAATAAGATAAAATTGATAGTAAATTATTTTCCAACTCTTAAAATTTAGTGGTTGATATTTTTTTTTCACCTTATATTAATAGTCTTTACAAACAAAATTGTAAAATTTGAACCATGGTATATTTCTCGCATTTTTTGTTATGTAAATAATAAAATTAATCTTAACTTTAAATTTATTAAATATAAAAACAAACTAAATGAAGTGTAAATATTCCTCAAGTTTTTTTTTGGTTTAAAAATGTTTTTACTTCATATCTTTTAGTATTATATGAAGAAAAATCAGTAAAACTAAATAAATTTATTTCTATTTTATATAACCATTTAATTTTATAAATATTACCACATAATTATTAATATTAATAATAAATTATGAATTTGAAAAAAAACATATAATTAATAAAATAATTATGTTTGGATTGGTACCAAGCTGAATCCAGCCACTTCGTATATCCTACATTCGAAGCAGTGAAATCTTAATTTTGGAGGCTACCAAAATCTCTCTTTGTTAAATCTATATTTTCGAGGCTACCAAAATCTCTCTTTGTTAAATCTGAATTTTGGAGAATACCAAAATCTCTCTTTGTTATTTATCCACACAAAAAAATGCAATATCCATTATCTTGAGTTCAGTTAATTCTTGGTTGTGTTCATTGAAAGTTGCATTTACTAAAGAATAAGAATTTCAGTGCTTGTTGCTATTCGTTGTGGTTTTGTTGCTTGTATTTGATATCTGGTTATGTTATTATCTAAGTTCAACTCGGTTATTTTGAATTTATTTTGGATGGTTGTTTGATGATATTTAAATTCTAATTCTGTTTTTTTTTTTTTAAACATAGTACTTGCTATATTAAGTTATCAGAGAAACATTGACAAAATACAAAGAGATATAGTCGTTCTGAGTCACCAAAAATGTTGTCGTTTTATCGGAAACCAATATAGTTTGGAAAACTGTTTTTCCCTCTGTCCTGCCTGAAGGAAACTAGGACAGATGGCCATAGTTCAAGTTTACATGTAGCAACATCATGATTAAACATAAAACAAACTAGCATAGGAGAACTTAGATACTCGGTGACCTGTCGCCCTTGCCTGTCTGCCACGTGGACCTAGTTGGGATGACGAACGGCTACGCACAGAATGGACATTTCCTCTTTGTTGGAGCGTTGGAGTATGCGTCAAGGAGCAAGTCCAAATGTTGTCCCATGAGAAGGGCTCTATGCTCCTGGTATGCCATGTGGTCTCGAAGTTTGAACACTAGAGCCAGATGCTTTGCATGGAGGAGTGGACCATGCAAGTCATGATTACCTACATCGTCAAAGATTTCGTTCCCCACTTCCATGTTCATCCCAGCTCTGGCCTCGATCACATTCAGTCCTGCACCGGCCGCATCCTCCTTTATCCTTGCTCTGGTCTCATCCACATTCCTTTCTGAGCAAGCATTGTCCGAGCTTTCTCCTCGTTCGTTGCCTTTTCAGCATGGTTGGTGGGGTTGTAGTCACCTGTCCACGGTATCTCTTAAATGATACAAACAGAGAATTCGTCTGTCAGCTCGTCTTTACGACCGCTACCAGCCTGTAAATATAGCGACATGGCTTGGGGTTCCAGAGTTGTCACTAATTCCTCCAGGTACGACGTTTTGTCAACATAGCAAGTTGGAAACTCGTCCGCAGCGCCTCCCTCCATACTGCTTCCAGACTCAATTACCATGGTATGAATGCTACGCTTTGTCCCAGGATCAGCGATAATGGTGTGTAGTGCCAATTGGTTAGCGCATGCCCTCTGTTGGAGAATGGAAGTTTCCATCGACAGAGCGCGCTCCAGGTTCTTCCTCCTTTGCCTTTGCTCTTTGTAGGTGTACCAGGCCGAGCCTCGCCGAGGCCTGTTGTGCTTCCTACTCATTGTTGCTGAGGGGTGGATAAAAATACAGAGAGAATGCACCGAAACGAAAGTAAGCCAAGACGATAGGGAACCAGAGCTGCACCAAAGCTCCCAACCAGAGAGGAGGTCCAAAACGAGAGTGAACCAGCTCTATCCAGGCGTTCGAATTTTCGAATTACAAAATGATGGATTCGCTTGGCTGCCCATAAACCCTGTCATATTGAGTGAGGTCTGAGCAAGAGGTTTCGCGCGAGGGAGGAGTCCTTCCTCTGTATAGCGGTTGTAATGGCCAGCTACTATCATAAATGCGGAGAGGATGGGTGGTGGCCATCAACATTTAAGCTATGGCTCGATGCTGAGCCATGTGGCGAGGCATCACCGCTTGTCACCCCATCCGGGGTAAATTCTAATTGTGTTATTATTTGAGTTAATTTTAGTTATTTTGAATTTGTTTTCAATTATCTTGTTAATATATTCTAATTTGTTTTCAATGATCATGTTAATATACTCTATAATATGAAGAGTTAGAGTTTGTGTTAGTGTGTTTGTTTAAGTTGTATATACTTCTAAACATATGACAATTTGTATGAGTTAAGTTTATTTAATTTTTTTCAATTCTCTAGTTAATTTTAGGTATTTGTTGGGCCTCTTCAATCTTATAAATTGAAGAATCTCTTACGTATTCTGATCAAGTAGAGATGAATAGATCACCTCTTATGTATTTTTATCAAGTAGAAATCAATAGATCACTTCTTAGGTATTTTTATCAAGTAGAAATCAATAGATCACTTCTTAGGTATTTTTATCAAGTAGAAATCAATAAATCACCTCTTCTCTTTTAAGTGTTTTGATTTTATAGTCCTTGCCATACCTTTGCCTTTTTCACACGATATCAGAGTTGGTTCTACAAACCTTTCTCATTTGTTTTAATGGTATTTCTAGTATGTGTGTTGTTCAAGCTCAAGATCAGATCTTTAAGATCTAGATCAAATAATATTAAAATCCATCATTGCATCTGCACATTACTGGTTCATATTGAAAGCCATTGTTACATCTGCACATTACTGGTTGTAGATCTGTTTCTTTTTCAAAAGTTGGCTCACATTCCACCAAAATTTGTGGACGTGAGGTAGTTATTCTATAGGCATGGTTATCTGAGGACAAGCATCTGGGAAAAGAATTCTGGAACTTTTGTTTGCTATATAGTAAACAATAATTAAAACAAACAGTTGATTTGGTTGGCTTTGAAGAAGTAAGTGCATATCTCACTAGGCAAATCGATTGCAACATTTAGATTGTGCATTGTTTGAATTTGTATCAAAACAAAGAGAGCTTCTCACATATAAGATTCGGTGTTTTCTTTGTAATTTTTTAATTGATAGGATGGAGGAATTAAGGGTTGTTGAGCTCCTCACTCTTCATAATTATCATACAAGGAAAGAGAAGATGCAACAATTGTTGCAATCAAAAGTTATTTAGAAAAAGTTTTGTGAAGATCTACTAAATTTTACCAATCTTTACTAAGGAAATCTAAAACTATGCATATCCAAAAATATGAAAAGTGTTTTATTAAGTAGATCAAAACAAGTTTGTTTTAAAGTCAGTTTGTTGTTCTACAATTATATAATCAGTTTGTTTCATAATTATCATACAAGGAAAGAGAAGATGCAACAATTGTTGCAATCAAAAGTTATTTAGAAAAAGTTTTGTGAAGATCTACCAAATTTTACCAATCTTTACTAAGGAAGTCTAAAACTATGCATATCCAAAAATATGAAAAGTGTTTTATTAAGTAGATCAAAACAAGTTTGTTTTAAAGTCAGTTTGTTGTTCTACAATTATATATATAATGGATTTGACGGAGTGTTTGATGATAGTTTCACTTGTGTGAAACGACAACATCATTAGAACGATTGAATTTTAATTTGGTGAAGGAGATATCGGTTGTGTGAGATGGTAAATATATTGTACCACCAACGGTACATGACCATACGCGCGTTTATGTCTTGGAGTTTGTACTTTCTATTTTTGTCTTTGCTTGAGCACCACCATAGCTCAACATGCCATTGTAATTGGCGAAGCAACACTCTTGCGGGTTACGTTTACGTACTTCTTCGCACATTTGAATATACTGTCGCACTACTCTGCGCATTCCTCGTCCTTCCTGATTATCTGGTATGTTCAGCGGTAAAGCCTCTTCACACCAAAGGTCGGAGAGCAACTGGAGTCTCGGTGTGAGCCTCCGGATCTTGAGAGCAGCGTCACCGGACTTTCACAAAGTTTGGGAAAGGCATGCGCAATACTCTTTAAAGATAGTGAAGTAGCGGAGGAAAGCGGAAAACTGGCAGAGAGAAACACGCACAATTTTCTCGAAGGCAAGTGAATTGACGCAGAAAGTGCCGCAGAACGAAAGAAGTTTAAGGAACTTGAAGATTTCGCTTCATTCATTAAAGATTCAAGCAGAAAGCTAAATCGTTTAAAGATTTTTCAGAATAGCTCAAATCTGTCAAAGATTGTAGCGGATCGCGAAGAATTCGTGAAATTCTTTAAATCTTTGAAAGATTGCGAATCTTTCTTCCGGTGCTAAGAAGCGCGCTCACCGGTGCAAGAGCGACCATTGAAGCGCAATTAGATCTCTGAGCGGTTTCCAATACGAGGAAACAGAACCGAAGGGACAGAGGAGAACGCAGAAAAAGGGCCGAGAAAATTTTATTGGTAGGATCTTGTTATCAGGAATGACGGTAGTTGATCCAGCGAAAGTTGCTGACGATTAGTCGTGTGGAAGCTGAACAGTTTTTCGCTGAAATCCCGATGTCATCACCCGACCGTTCATCAAAGGTGCGATGGCGAGATCTATTCCATCGCGAAATCTCGAGTCGGGAGTTGGGCCGAAGCAGAAAATCCCAACTCTCCAAAATTCGATCTGGCGAGAATCAGCGAAATGGCGGACGATCCATGGTAATCATTCCCGAGGGCCGGTGGCGTCATCGCTTTCATCATATTTCCGGTTAGGAACAAATCCATTACGGGACGCAACTCACGAAATCGCGATGCGCGATAAAGATCTCAGCGTCATTTGGCCCAGGACCGTGGCGGTTATCAGGGCACTATCGGCATTCGGCGTTTCCGCCAACGGTTATTGTGTCGAACGCCACGCCAGGTATGGATCCGAAGGAGAACATACGGGACGAATCCATCTCTCACCGGACGTAACCATCCGGAAAAAGTCCGGATAGCGCCATGGAAACATATACAGCGATTCGGAAATCGTGAAACGAGAACAAGTGTCCGGGTTTCTTTCAAATAAATCCCCGATAAATCTGTTGTCCATCTAATGGGGTGTGCAGGAGCTCTGGCTCTCGGGGAAAAGTCCCGTCTGCTTGAGAGTTCGCGTCGGCTTTTCGGGTTGCATTTCGGCGTGGATCACGGGAGACAAAGAGATTCGAGAGACACATCCCATATTTAATGAAATCGCGAGGAAGATCCCGCGGCCGTCCGTTTAGCATAGGACCGTGGCGACAATCAAGCGAAGCCGGAAAAGTCCGAAAATACGCCATCGGAATGTCGGTGATCGAGGAGGCGAAGAACCTACGAACATCAGAATCGCGAAATCTGATTCGCGAAATCACCGATAAAGATCTGGACCGATGGATCGCCGGATGGACCCGTTGAAAAGTCAAAGAAGCGGTGCAGCATTTGACAATTTGTAAGCCAAAGCGGGGAAAATCCGTGAAAAGCTTTAACTACAAAGGCGTGTGGTCACATTGAAGACCAGGGCGAATTTAAAATTACGATAATCTAGCAGTATTGACACATCAGCATTCCTGACAATTTAAAATCGTGATTGGGTAAATACAATTTTCCTATTTTTTCGACATTTTTTAAAATAGAAAATTCGACCGACAATCTCGAGCCCCGGTGAGATTGATTCTTCTTAATAAAATTCACAGTGCGGTCTCTTAGGTAGGTGGATCTGCAAGCACAAAGTCTTGCGGGAACCGGTGGATCCGACTGTGAACTGGATCAACCGCCCTCCTTGCCATGACAAATATTTCGAGGAGAATTGCTTCGAGAACAACTCTTTGCCGGACGGAGAAAACAAAACAAAATTACGGATCTACGAGAATTGGGATGATTCGACAGTTTTCAAAATCCACGGTACTTCAAAGCAGACGCAGGAACATACTCCCAAAAACATCCACCAAAGGAAATGACAGGTTAAAAACAGTTAAACTGCAGTCTTTATGGACACAATTCGAGACTCTCCCTAAGGATGGTGTACGTAAGATCCGGTTCATGACCGGTCATGAATCATTGAACCAGTTGGTCCGATTGGTGAAGAGCCTCGCGATAAGCAATTTATTTGAGAAAATTCTCGAAGTTTACCCAGGAAATTTGAAATGGTTGTAGCAACAATCCTTGAATCCAAGGATCGTCAGGATTTTTTTCAACGAGATGAATAGTGGTTCTCTTTGGTGACGCATGGGGCAAATTACATCTCGCAGTGGAGTCGATCTCAAATGCCTTCAATCTCAATTCTCATTCGAGGAAAGAGAGGAAGGCGGGGAGGAAGAGAGTAGAGGAAGAGGGGCATTTCGAGGGTAACCCACTAAGCACAATGGATGAAACCGACTAACAATATCCCGCTTAGAACTTCCAAAGGTCAAAGAAATCAACAAATACAATCAACATCGATTTCCGACCTCAAGAGGAGAGAAAGGTCGAATGACAAATCCAACATTCAATGTTTTTATTACAAAGTATGTTACAGAATCTGAATCACGGAAGAAGCGGATCGAGAGCTTGACAGAGCATGTGACAAATCACCTGAAGGCTCTTCGGCGGGTATGTTTCTCTCATGCCACCTGGCCCGAACAACAACCCTGAGAATCTGCAGTTTGTTTGGGCCGATTGGATGCGCTGGGATCACATGAATGGTAACAAATATTTACTTTCAAGCATTGATTCTTCAATTTCCTCGATATTACTCTTGGTAATGGGATAATTTTAGTCAAAGTTCAAGGAAGAGAAACTGTTCCCCTATTCTTACGGTAAAATGTAAAGAAAGACATATCTAATTTCTATCATGTTCGAGACTTAAAACATAACTTTTTAAGTGTAGGACAGCTCATTGAAGGATATACTTGTACGCAGGGAGCACTCTTGGAAATCTATATGATAGAAAACCAATGAAAAATTGGTTCTACTGAAATCTATATGACTCTAATAGGATGTTTCCCTCTTCAGGCGCAAATAAGATTAACCCTATCTGAGATACAACAACCATGAATGAAACAATGGTTTTGGCATACTAGATTTTGGACATCACCATTCGAGGTAAGTCTACTTAGGAAAAACTCATGGGTGAGTGTCTATTTTTAAGAAAATCCCCCATGGAGTTTTTGCATACTTGGAAAACACAAAGAACAAGTTTTCCACGGTGCTAATCCAAACCTAAAGCAGCATCACTTGAACTTTTTCACACTTACCTATGTGGACCAATGGAAACAAAGTCAATAGGTGGTAGTTTTACTCTCCGTTTATTGATGATTCCGTGGATGGATATGTGCCGATTTCAGTCACGAAACACTAGGTGTCGGAATTCAAAGTTGAGCTGAAAAGCGGTGAGCCAAATTTCTCAATACCGGGTCAGATGGAGGAGAATACAACTCAAAAGAGGTGCAACTTTCTGCAGTCTCAAGGCATCATCATGCAAGCAACAACAAGATATACACCGAATGGGTGGTGAAAGAAAGAATAGGACGTGCATCATATGATATGGCAAGAACACTTCTTAAAGAAAAGCGTTTTGTCAAGCACTTTGGGCTGGTCGGTAGCACATCTTTCAGTCTATCTTCAGCGAGATCACCAACCACAAGTCTTAAGATTAAATTTCCCCAAGAAGCATGGAGTGGATTAAAGCTCAATGTAGCTCATCTAGGACATTTGGATGCGCCAGCATATCCGAATTAAGGAAGAAGCTTGATGTGAAGTGGCGTCTTATTTTCACTGGCTCTGATGAAACCTCTAAAGCTTCGAGGAGCTATCAATCCAATCACCAAGAAATTAGTTCTCAGTAGAGATGTACAATTTTGGAAAACCAATTCTAGGATAATTCAGAAAACCAGCAAATGGACAGCCAAAATCCATTACTGCCAAGTTCACGAAAACCCCGAAGAATTTGACACCGATTACCCTCAACCTATTCCTCCAAGAGTGCAAGTCCAAGGACCACCGGATAATTCACGGATAACTCATCTTCCCCTAGTAAGAAATGTTATATAAGCAGAATGGAGAACCGAAGTTTGGTCATAGCGGTTGGATGACTTTCTCAACAAGCATATTTTTTCTTGTCATCATGTCAACCTACATCATCCTTTAAGGAAACGTAAGGGAGCACATTGGGTTTAAAGCAATGAACCAAAAGTGTCATTGGACATTTCAAATTATGGGATCTTGTTGATTTGCCAAAACACAAAAAGAGTATTGGGTATCAGGTAAGTTTTGACAAACTAAAATGAAAGGCGGTCAAGAAAAGCACCAGGCTGAACTTGTTGCCCAAAGGATTCTCACATAACCGGACACTTGCATGGTGAAGCTTTTATGATATGGAATGAACCTTGGAACTTTATTGTAGCAGGCACAACACAATTTATCAAATGGGATATTAAAGTCGACCTTTCTGGTTTTACAACTAGAAGTTTATATTCGTCAACCACCGGGGTTTTGGGATCTAAGAGCATGACAGAGTGTATTCGGTTGAAGAAACGCGTAAACTAACAAGAGCTCCGAAGAGCTTGAATAGGGCAGATTGACTTCTATCGATCAAAAATTTGGCTTTGGAAGTCAAAATGAAGACCAACACTTTTATACCAAAAACGGATCAACATATGTTAAATACTATTTGTATGGTATATAACGATGACATGATTACAGAGAAATCACAGAGCTTCGCGAACAGTATGCAAATGGTTGAGAGTTTAGATGACAGATCTTGGCATAATGTAGTATTTTTAGGCATTGAGGTTCGTAAATCAGCCAAGAGTCATTTTTTATGCACCGATACGGCAAGAAAGTATCACGTGAACATTCTCAAAAGGTTTAGCAACAGGTACGTCGGCCAGTACCATACCTTTAGGCACAAAGTTGAGCAAGAATGATGAAGGTCCACGATTGTGATTTAACATAAAATCTTAGTTGGCAGTTTGTTGTATCTTGCAGCAACTAGGCCAGACATCATAAATGCAGCTAGCCTTGTTTCCAGATTCATGGAATCACCAAAAGATTCTAATTGGAAAATGGCAAAGCGAATTTTGAGATATGTAGCGGGAACACTACATTTTGGTTTATGTTTTATCTGATTGTAATCAGCTCTCACGGTTACAAAGATGACTTCGCGAACGCTTTGGATGACCCAGGGGAAAAACACATCGGATATGTTTTCAGCGAGCCTGAACGATTTCATGGGCATGAGAAAATGACGATTATCAATATTTTTTGCAGAGGCAGAGTATGTAGCTGTTGCCTCAGCTTCTTGTCAAGCTATTTATATGACCGGAAAAGATTGATGAAAAGACATGTCTAAGCAGAGAAGGATCAACCACAATATTACGACCAACATCAACAATTGCATTATCAAGAACCATGTGTTCCTGAATAAAAGAAAACACATTGACACTGGTTTCATTTCATGCAGCGGTTAGTCAGCATGTTGACAATTGCACTTCAATTTTGTGGTTCAAGAGATCGTTTTGCGTATTTCATAAACCACTAGGAAAAGTCAGTTTTGACTTCTAGAAGACAACACTTAAACGTGGATCTTTGTTGATTTATGCTTGTTGAGTCTAAGAGTGTTAAGTATATTGTACCCTCAACGGTATGACCGTACAGCACTTGTTGTCTTGCGGATGATTGTACTCTATTTCTGTCTTGCTTGAGGATATATAAGCAACCATCTTACATTTAGCAATTTGGTGACGCCTCTTAGTTCATTGGCCTTTCTTCCCTTACGAATACTATTATTTTTATACGCATTTTCTGTCCTTCACAATTTATCAAGAGAGCTATATGGATTTGCTAGAATCATAAATTGTTGTAGGAGCGCTACAAAGATTTAATTAAATTTGTTCGGTGTTGGTGTACCTGAGATCTGTCAGCTGCTATAGTCATTAGTTTTCAAAAGGAGATCGCTGCTGATAAAAGGACTCTGGATCCCCGTGCTGGAAGAGGAGTCTCGCATGTTTAAGAGAGATAATTGTAAGAGAATCGCTTGTGCAGTTGTGTATTGGATACCAGTGGAATCCGAAGAATCCAATTTTGGAAAGTAACCAAGTCGAAGCTGTTGAGTCTAAGAGGGAGTGTTAAATATATTGTACCCTCAACAGTATGACCGTACACTGCCAGCTGTACTGGACAGTTGTACTTTCTATTTTTGTCTTGCTTGAGGATATATAGCTCAACCATCTTACATTGTAATTGGCGGCTTAACCTCTTCAGTTCTATTCTGTACTTCTTCATACATTTGAATATACTATTATTTTCTCTCTGCATTTCTCTGTCCTTCACAATTTATCAAGAGAGCTATATGGATTTGCTAGAATCATAAATTGTTGTAGGAGCGCTACAAAGATTTAATTAAATTTGTTCGGTGTTGGTGTACCTGAGATCTGTCAGCTGCTATAGTCATTAGTTTTCAAAAGGAGATCGCTGCTGATAAAAGGACTCTGGATCCCCGTGCTGGAAGAGGAGTCTCGCATGTTTAAGAGAGATAATTGTAAGAGAATCGCTTGTGCAGTTGTGTATTGGATACCAGTGGAATCCGAAGAATCCAATTTTGGAAAGTGAACCAGAGTCAGAAAATTGATCTCACTATTGCATCACGTCGTGTATTTCCCGCCAACGCAGTGAGAGGGCTCGGTTTGATATTATTGATTAAAAGCTGTATTCAATATCTGAAATGAGGCAACATGTGTAAAGTGACTCTTAGATCTATTGGGATGACTAGTGTAGTTGACCCTGTAAAGGTAAATTATTTTCTTTGATTTGAAGTTTTTTTGAGCTAGCTGGGATTGGAGCAGACTGCTATTACCAGAAGAGAGAAGTTGCTACCAGGACTGCACGTGTCACAGGACGTACTATTTTTGTTGTCCAACAATTTGCTATGGAACTGGGCAGAGAAGAATCGCCAAAGAAAGGTGTTACTACCTATTGTTTTTCCCAGAATGCAGAATGTGAAAATTGACCTAATTAATGAAGAATTTGATGAAATATATGAAATACGGATGTTAAATTTGCCATTCTCCTCAAGTATAAATTATAGACTTTCGGAAATTGAAATGAAAAAATTATTATGGTTAGTAGATTTATTACATTATGATCTGAAGGTGGTATCAATTTCGATGATAAAAGAAGATGTGTAATAGCATTACAACTTATTATATCAACACTAGATGAAAACACGTTATAATTGCATGTGCTATGTTTTAACCAAGGTGTCGCCGGCTTTGAATTTCTTCCCGGCAACGCAGTGAGAGGGCTCGGTTTGATATTATTGATTAAAAGTTGTATTCAATATCTGAAATGAGGCAACATGTGTAAAGTGACTCTTAGATCTATTGGGATGACTAGTGTAGTTGACCCTGTAAAGGTAAATTATTTTCTTTGATTTGAAGTTTTTTTGAGCTAGCTGGGATTGGAGCAGAGTGCTATTAACAGAAGAGAGAAGTTGCTACCAGGACTGCACGTGTCACATGACGTACTATTTTTGTTGTCCAACAATTTGCTATGGAACTGGGCAGAGAAGAATCGCCAAAGAAAGGTGTTACTACCTATTGTTTTTCCGAGAATGCAGAATGTGAAAATTGACCTAATTAATGAAGAATTTGATGAAATATATGAAATACGGATGTTAAATTTGCCATTCTCCTCAAGTATAAATTATAGACTTTTGGAAATTGAAATGAAAAAATTATTATGGTTAGTAGATTTATTACATTATGATCTGAAGGTGGTATCAATTTCGATGATAAAAGAAGATGTGTAATAGCATTACAACTTATTATATCAACACTAGATGAAAACATCTTTAGTATTTTGGGTGAATTTGGTGAATTATACAGTGAAAAAATATTTTGGGATATTCTTGAAATGAAGTAAAGTATAAAGTGTAGTGAAAAAACTAAAGTTGATCAAGATATTTTTGTTGAAAATGATGATTGTGTTGAAATCTTTGTAACTGAA
>SNQJ01S0102299.1:15570-30613 GCA_010110895.2 Picea sitchensis
TCTAAAACTATGCATATCCAAAAATATGAAAAGTGTTTTATTAAGTAGATCAAAACAAGTTTGTTTTAAAGTCAGTTTGTTGTTCTACAATTATATATATAATGGATTTGACGGAGTGTTTGATGATAGTTTCACTTGTGTGAAACCCTTGTGGCCTCATTAAATTTTAATTGAATTTTAATTTGGTATCAGAGCTGAAGGAGATTATCGGTTGTGTGAGAGAGCTATATGGATTTGCCAGAATAATAAATTGTTGTAGGAGCGCTACAAAGATTTAATTAAATTTGTTCGGTGTTGGTGTACCTGAGATCTGTCAGCCGATGTAGTCATCAGTTTTCGAAAGGAGATCGTTGTTGAAAGGAGATCGCTGCTGATAAAAGGACTCTGGATCCCCGTGCTGGAAGAGGAGTCTCGCATGTTTAAGAGAGATAATTGTAAGAGAATCGCTTGTGCAGTTGTGTATTGGATACCAGTGGAATCCGAAGAATCCAATTTTGGAAAGTGAACCTGAGTCAGAAAATTGATCTCACTATTGCATCAATGTCGTGTATTTCCCGCCAATAATTGAACACCAAGGTGTCGCCGGCTTTGAATTTCTTCCCGGCAACGCAGTGAGAGGGCTCGGTTTGATATTATTGAGTAAAAGCTGTATTCAATATCTGAAGTGAGGCAACATGTGTAAAGTGACTCTTAGATCTATTGGGATGACTAGTGTAGTTGACCGTGTAAAGGTAAATTATTTTCTTTGATTTGAAGTTTTTTTGAGCTAGCTGGGATTGGAGCAGAGTGCTATTACCAGAAGAGAGAAGTCGCTACCAGGACTGCACGTGTCACAGGACATACTATTTTTGTTGTCCAACAATTTGCTATGGAACTGGGCAGAGAAGAATCGCCAAAGAAAGGTGTTACTACCTATTGTTTTTTCCAGAATGCAGAATGTGAAAATTGACCTGATTAATGAAGAATTTGATGAAATATATGAAATACGGATGTTAAATTTGCCATTCTCCTCAAGTATAAATTATAGACTTTCGGAAATTGAAATGAAAAAATTATTATGGTTAGTAGATTTATTACATTATGATCTGAAGGTGGTATTAATTTCTATGATAAAAGAAGATGTGTAATAGCATTACAACTTATTATATTAACACTAGATGAAAACATCTTTAGTATTTTGGGTGAATTTGGTGAATTATACAGTGAAAAAATATTTTGGGATATTCTTGAAATGAAGTAAAGTATAAAGTGTAGTGAAAAAACTAAAGTTGATCAAGATATTTTTGTTGAAAATGATGATTGTGTTGAAATCTTTGTAACTGAAATAGAGACTGAAAATGGTAGAATTGAAATTGCAATGATTGATGATGAAAGTGTGTTTGATAATAAAACAACCTATGATAATAAGGAAATTGCCAATGATGTAGTATGTAGTGATTTGATGAATTCAACAACTAATATTGTTGATAAACTAGAACGTGCCAAAGATGATGAAGACAAGTGTAAAACAACCCATGAGAATGAAAACCTTATGGAAGATTTTTTTTTTGAAATAAAGACATATAAAGTCAAATTTGATGAAAATTATTCATCTCATGAAGAGTGGTTGAATTGTTGCATGAGAAACATAAACATCTTATTGATGAGCTATTTTTTGGTGAGAAGAGAAGCTCATTTGCATACACAAACGAAATGAAAGACAACCTATTTGTAGTGATAGATCGTGGTAAAGAGGTTGAAGACATGAAACAACTAGTTGTGATAACAGGTGAAGATGAAAATGAAGATTATTATCCAACATCTAAGGCAAGGAAGAAAGACTAAGAAAGGAAATATCTCTTAGAAGAGAAAAATGAAAACAACCAGTATGGTTCTTCCTATGTAGAGTGTGCACGTTTACAAGACAATAGTTCATTTTCAGTAGTGAATGATTATGAAGAAAACATGGAAGAAAATGAAGAAATTGAGGAAGAAAGTATTGAGTCAATTTTTATTATGAAGAGAATGAGATAAACATGGAAGAAAATGAAGAAATTGAGGAAGAAAGTATTGAGTCAATTTTTATTATGAAGAGAATGAGATAGATGATTGTATCCAGAAATGGCAGCAACCCACTTATGAGATGTTGGAATAATTTGAAAGCATTAAAGAAAAACACTTCCAACACTTCCAAACACCTGTAGCACTATTGAGGACAAAGAACAATAGTCAGCTGTCAAGTTCCGAAATGAAAAAGAACAAAGCCAAGATGATAAACAAAGTCAAGATGAAACATATTTGGAGGGGGAAACCAAGGAAGAAACTCCATTTTCATCAGTATTTGATAACAAGAAAGGTTAAGATGAAATTGTTAGAGTGAAGTTGTAACCCTAGGTGAGACTAAGACTAGGAGACATGTTGTTTATGTTAGGATTCATATTATAGACAATCATTTTCTCCATTAAGAGGGAGTGTTGGATAAATAATGGAGAAATTAAAATGTTGTTAAGAAAAGATTATTAAGATTTGAAATCCTATTTTATAAGAGTTTGTTCTAAAGTCAATTTATTGTTTTACAACTATATATGTGTAATGGATTTCTAATCATTCAAAGTCAATTTGTTGTTTTAATTATGTGAGAATAGTCTCACTTGTGTGAACTGATCTATGTTATTTTCTGATTTTTAATTCCAAGATTAATATTTAAAGTATATTATCAAATATTCTTAAAATATTTTTTACAAATATATTCTAACAGTTATCAAAAATCAAACATTAAGATGGAAATAATAATAATTTGATATTATGTATTGTGAGAGGCTTATTGCTATTGAAAACTTTCATATTAATCAAAAATCAAACATTAAGATGGAAATAATAATATTTTGATATTATGTATTGTGAGAGGCTTATTGCTATTGAAAACTTCCATATTAATCCGGCAAGATTAGCACAAAAAACCTTCACCCATGTCATTCTACTTTCCTTAATCATTAGCATTAGGGTGTCTGATTAACCTGCTTGCCAGGTATAAGCTATCACTAGCAAGAAGATGACGGGAAACCATGTCATTATGCGTCCCTTAATCATTAATGTGCCTGATTAACCTGCTTGCCGGGTATAAGCTATGACCGGCAGAAAGATGACGGGAAACAAGATGGATGTTATTGCCTCTCAGCCTTCATCAACCACGGGTTAAGTGGCTGAGCTATGCTAATCAAATAGACTGAACTTCATAGTGAGACAAAACATATGTTAACTTAGTACAATTTAGTTAACGTTTAAACAACGCTCAGTAAACAGCTTAGACAGATTTAGTTTAAATTTAATTTAGTACAATTTAGTTAACGTTTAAAGAACGCTCAGTAAACAGTCTAGACCGATTTAGTTTAATTTTAATTGAACCTCACATTCTAACGTGCAATGCCTAGAAGATGCATCGTGTATGAGAATTTGAAGTGGTTGTCAGAGAAGGATTGAGACATTCAGGACCAGTCCAAGTCAACAGGAAAAAATAAAGGCAAATCCCATAAATTAAATGTGAATATGAGGAAAGAAAATTCATGATGTTCTTACACAGGAGGGCCAGACCTTTCTCTTTCCCTTCAAGGTTTATGCAATTACACAGGAATCGACAATCAAATTTTATTCTGACTGGCCACCCATGGCTTTATCGATTCCTCCGAAGAAATGTATACGACACGAGAATTACATAGCTTTCTTAATTAAAGAGAAAGTCCGTTGTAATCATTATTTATACAATCCCAATGGAATCGACTATCAAATTTCTTCATAACTGGCCACCACTCGCTTTAGCAAATGTCCAAAGGAAAGTGTTCGGCGACAGAATTGCATTGCTTTCTTCATCAATATTAGCATTAGTCCCCGACATCAGGAGAATATTGAGATCGAGCGATCATTATATAGACATTCAAAATCCAACCAGAAGGACCACTAGATTCAAGTGTATCCTAATTCCAGTTCAAGGTATATCAATAGTGGATGATACGAGTTTCATTCCCAGCCATACAAATCACGTTATAATTGCATGTGCTATGTCTTAACCTATACTTGAGTGGTGCCGCATGCGTGCGTATGATTTGTTTAGATTTATTGCATGTGCTATGTTTTAACTTATACTTGAGTGGTGCTGCATGCGTGCGTATAATTTTAGTTTTATTCTCTCTTACCTTGTTCGATTGGAATACTATTCGACGTCACTAAAGTTGGAGGAAAGAATAAATGAATAATGGCTGCGAGGGGTCCAAGATAGGAATAATGGCCGCGATGGGTCCAAATTGATCAAAGGGGTCCAGATCGATCAAAGTGGTGATCCCACGAGGTACACGTCAGCTGCTACCTATCAATGACCAGTAAGGCTCCTCCAGATATGGAACGTGGGCGTGTTCCTCCTGCCGGTGCTCAAGGAGACCGCAGCCAACTCAGTTAGCCAGCCAGCCCAGAGAGTGTGGGGGCACTCATCCCTTCAGGACGCAGCCTTCCAGCCAGCTCAGCCATTTTAACCAGCTCTACTAGCATAACCAGGGTAGCCAGATCGGCCAGCCAGGCCAGAAAAGGATGGATGCTATTGGGCTACAGCCCTCTAAAGGCATCTAGCATTAGCTAATCAATTGTTGTGTGGATTAGTTAGAACATCACTTTCCTAAGCAGAGAATACAGGGAAAGAGTAGAGCAGAAATCGTATTGAGTATATTGAGTATATCAAATCAAGAACATCAAGAAACGATAGCATAGCTGGCCAGGACAGCTGGCAGTGTACAATCAGACTGTTAAGGTTACATTATATTTAACACTCCCTCTTAAATTCAACAGTTACAAACATCAACACTAATAATGCCCAAGTGTTGTCTCTTAAAATCAAAAATGGATTTTCCCAGTGGCTTTGTGAAAATATCTGCGAGCTTATCTCGAGAGCCACAGAATTGAACTGCTATGTCACCATTATTGACGAGCTCGCGAATGAACTGAAAGCGATTGTCAATATGCTTCGTTTTCTTGTGAAACACGACTTTTGGATAGAGAAATTGTTGAGGTGTTGTCATAGAAGATAGGAGTTGGCTCATTTTTTGTATGTGACATATCATTCAATATTCTTCTTATCCACAGCTTGACAGGATGTTAAGGTAGCAGTGACATACTCTGCCTCTGCAGAAGATATTGATACAATGGGTTGCTTCTTTGATGCCCATGAAATCAGGTTCGTGCCCAGGTGAAAAGCATGTCCTGAGGTGTTTTTCCTGTCATCTAGGCTTCCTGCAAAATCACTATCTGTGTAACCAGAGAGATGATTATCATCAGACTGAGTGTACCATAAACCAAAATTGAGAGTTCTTGCAACATATTTCAAAATCCTTTTCGCCATCTTCCAATGAGAATCTTTGGGGGATTCCATAAACCTAAAAACAAGGTTGGTTGCATACATAATATCAGGCCAAGTTGTTGTAAGATACAACAAACTTCCTACTAAACTTTTGTACAGGGTAGGGTCCACTGTAGGGGCTTCATCTTTCTTGCTCAATTTTGTGCCTAGGGGTATAGGAGTTTATGTTGGATTGCAGTCTTCCATGCATAATCTTTTGATGATGTCTGCTGCATACTTTTGTTGACAGACAAAAATGCCTTTGGTTGATTGATCAACCTCAATTACCAGAAAATATTTCATTATGCCAAGATCTGTCATTTCAAACTCAGATTTCATGGCATGTTTAAAACTGGTTAACTCAAGATTTCCAGTATATATCATGTCATCAACATATAAACATACAATCAAAATTTTACCGTGCCGATCCGTTTTGGTGTATAAAGTTGGTTCATTTTGGCTTCTTCTTAAACCACTTTTGATTAGGTAAGTGTCAATTCTACTGTACCAAGCTCTTGGAGCTTGTTTTAAGCCATACAAGGATTTCTTCAACCGATACACTTTGACTGGCTACTCTTGGACTTCAAATCCAGGTGGTTGATCCACATAGACCTCTTCTTCTAAGACACCATTTAGGAAAGTTGACTTGACATCCATCTGGTATACTTTCCATTTTTGTTGAGTTGCTATGGCTAAGAGAGTCCTTACAGTGTCCAATATTGCTACTGGAGCAAAAGTCTCACCATAATCAGTACCTGGTTGTTGTGAGAATCCTTTGGCAATAAGTCTTGCCTTGTGTTTTTCAATCTATCCCTTTTTATTGAGTTTAGTTTTGTAAACCCACTTGACACCAATATTTTTCTTGTGTTTGGGCAGATCAACAAGATCCCATGTCTTGTTCTTCTCAATGGATTCAATCTCTTCGTTCATGGCTTGAACCCAATGTGGCTCGTTAGCTGCTTCTTTAAAAGACGTGGGTTGACATGACATTAAAGGAAAAAAAAGATTGTGATGTTTAATGTCATCCAATTGCTGATGGATTTCTCTCAAACTTCGAGTTCTCTGGTTTGGAAGTTCAGAGGATGAGTCTCTGTTGGAAGTTAAGTTATCCTGAGAGTTTTCAGATTGTCCTTGTACCTGCAATCTTGAAAGAGTAGGTTGAGCTATTGGTTATCCTTAGTCTTCTATGTTTTCAGGACTGGGCAACAATGGATTTTGACTGTCCATTTGTTGATTTTCAGATTCGTTCTAGAGTTGATTTTCTATAAATTTTACATCTCTGTTGAGAATTAGTTTCTTTGAGATTGGGTTGTAAAGCTTGTAAGATTTTGATGTTTCATTGTATCCAGTAAAGATACATTTCTCACTTTTGTCATCCAGTTTCTTCCTTAATTCGAAAGCTATGTGAGTGTATGCTATGCATCCAAATGTCCTTAGATGAGCAACATTTAGCTTTGTCCCACTCCATGCTTCTCGAGGGACATTCATATTGAGACTGGTGGTTGGAGATCTATTCAAGAGATAGACTGAGCATGCTACTACTTCAGCCCAAAACTTATTTGAAAGACATTTCTCTTTCAGTAGGCTTCTTGCCATGTTCATAATTGTCTGATTTTTTCTTTCAGCCACTCCATTATGTTGTGGAGTATACCTGGATGTAGTTTGCATGATGATGCCTTGTGATTTGCAGAAATTTGCAAATTATTTGGAGTTGTATTATCCTCCTCCATCTGACCTGATTGCTTTTACATATTTGCCACGTTGTTTTTCAGCCTCAGATTTGAATTCTTTGAGTTTTGCAAAAGTTTCAGGCTTGTGTCTAAGAAAATAGATCCATATTTTCTTGCTAAAGTCATCAATAAACGTTAGAAAATAAAAACTACCACCTATTGACTCTGTTTGCATTGGTCCACATAGGTCAGTGTGAACAAGTTTGAGATGTTGTTTGGCTTGAGTGGAGGACTGTGGAAAACTAGTTCTCTTATGTTTTCCAAGTATGCAAGACTCACATGGGGGATTTTTCTCTTTGAAGATAGGGAGACCTTTGACCGTGGAGTGCTTCTATAGAAGACTTAGACTTAGAAATATTATATGCCAAACCATAGTTTAATTGGGGGTGGATGCACTTTGTGCATATGTTTGGATCAGATTTGCAGTTCTGAGGGTTAGGGAAAACATCCTATTCTGAGTCATGTGGATTTCAAAAATCAATTTTCTATTGGGGGTTTTATCATATATCCTGCATGAGGCTCCCTCAAAAAGTACCTTATAGCCATGTTCAATGAGCTATCCTACATTTAACAGATTATGTTTCAGATCTGGAACATGATAGACATTGTTTATGTCTTTCTTTACATGTTGTTTAGTAAGAATAGGTACAGTTCTTTTTCCTTGAACTTTGACTAAGGAATCATTTTCAAGTGTAATATCAGAGGAAATTGAAGAATCAATGCATGAAAGAAAAACTTTGTTACCTTTCATGTGATTTCTGCATCCACTGTCCAACAACCAAAGATCTTTATGATGTTCCTCAGTCTTGTGGCATGAGAGAAACATAGCTTCGGAGGTTTCTCCTTCATGATGTGAGATATGTGCTATGTTTGAAAGTTGATCTGTGTGCTTCTTCTGGCATTCAGATTCATAGTGTCCAAACCTTTTGTAGTAATAACATTGTATGCTTGATTTGTCATGTAATCTTGTCCCTCTACCTCTTTTAGGCTGGAAACTTTGATTCTGGTTCTGTTGTCTATGACCTTGGAAATTTTGATTCTAGTTCTGTTGTCTATGACCTCCACTTGAGTGTTGGTTGCTCGTAATTCTCCCTCTTCCTTGGTGACCTTTCCCTCTTCCTCTACCTCGCCCTCTGCTGAAAGAGAATTGAGTTTTGAAGGCATTAGCGATTGACTCATCTGTGAGATGCAGTCTGGTCTCGTGTGTCAATAGGGAACCAATTAGTTCATCTATTGAAGAATGTGACAGATCCTTGAATTCAAGGATTGCTGTAACGACCATTTTTAATTTCTTTTATAAACTTATGAGGACTTTCTCAACAATGCATTGATCAGGGATTGCTTCACCAGTCAATCTGATATGGTTGAAAATTCCCATGACTATGGTCATAAATCGATCAACATTTTCAGACTATGTAATTCTTAAAGTCTCGAATTGGGTCCGCAAGGTATGCGGTTTGATTGTTTTGACCCTGTCATTTCCTTGGTAGGTTGATTTAAGGATGTCCCAAGCCTGTTTTGAATTAACAACGCCTATGATTTTTGAGAAAATCAAGTCATCCACTGAATTTTGAAGAAAGAATTTGGTTTTATTCTCTTTGTTCCTCTGTGTTGCCTGAGCAGTTTTCTGTTGGTTGGTTATGGTAGCAAGGTCTATTGGATATGGTTCCACATATCCAAGATCCACTGGATCCCAGCACTCTTGTTCTTGCAAGAAGGATATCATTCGAAGAGACCAAAACTCATAATTCTTTCCAAGAAGAATCGGTCCTTGAGTTGGTCCTAAATTGCTAGACGTGGGCATCTTTAAAAATATTTAACACAACAGAAAAAGAATTGATAGAAAATTTCGTGTTTACAGGTTTCCTGCGTGAAAATCAGGTCTTCGAATTTCTCGAAGTGACTTTAGACCGAAATATGCGGTGTAGACTACTTATTTGACTTCGATTTGGCTGGATCTAATTGTCTGAGCGAAAGATTTGTGGATTCAAAGCTTTAAGCTCTGTTATTTTACAACTGTTGCAAATGTAATGGTGGAATTGGTCCAAATGCGAACTCAGCCCCGCGGGAATAAGCATTGTGCGCGAGCTCCTTCTCCAGGTGACCAATGGCTTAGCCCACAAAGGACGCGTCGTATTTCACGACCTCGAGAGTATTGGCGTGTGAGCCACTCCTAACTCTCCAACTCTCAAACTCCAAAAGGGGATTAATGAGCCCTCAACTCCTCTCGTATCCTTCCTCCACATGACCACGACGCTATGACCATGGTCTACTTTTCAGGATTTTGTTGTTCGCGAAGTTGCAATGCAACTCCAACATTTCCTCCTTGGAATCCCAAAATCCGAAACTTCGATCTATCCTCTGTTGTGGATCGATGGTCTAGATCCTCCTATGATATGACAGTTCAAATCCTTTCGAGATTTCACGACCTTTGAACTCTCATCACGATGTTATCCAAACCCTGAACTCTGAAATGCTAAAATTTTGGAGCTTCCCAAATCAACGGTTCACACTCCTTTGGATCTAATGGTCTAGATTTCGTCGGGATTTCGCGTTTTGCGAAGTCGAACGACTTGCACCTCCGTTCTCCCAATCCCTGAAATGTTGATGGCACTATATCGATGGTCTAGGCCTCTCTTTAATCAACTGCGATCGAGTCAAGGTTTCACACTTCGCGGCCTCAGAAGATGGCGCACCTCTATCCTCCTGATTCCTAATTTCTCGATCATGTCAGATCGACGGCTCACAATATTTCTTGATCCAACGGCTCAGATTGAGTCATGATTTCACGAATCGTGATTTCTCACCGCAGTGTGCTCTGAACTTTACTCCCTGTGAGTTAGCGAAATGCCAATATCTCACCACATGTCCTCTTTGATGGACGGTCCCAAAGAATTCAAGATTTTGTGATTTCGCAATTCGGCTTTTCTCCTGTGTGATCTATAGGACTAAGCCTCGTGCACTTTCTCTCGGATCCGACCGTTATTGATCCTTTGCGCTAAATCTGACAGTCCAGAATTAATCTCCTATGCTTTGAGAGTTGAATGGTCACATTGTTATCCTCCATGCAACTTCACTTGATCGAACGGTTGTCGACTATATGCACTAGATCTGATGGCTGAAAATCTTTTTCCTTTTCTGCACGCTCCTCGTCCTTTTTGAACTCAATCGATGGCTCAGATCTGTTCGCAGGGCCGATCTTAGACTGTTTTGTTTGTCCTTTGTTGATTTGGCTTGTCCTTTGGCGCTCTTTGCAGAATTCTCTCCGTAAGATGGAATTTCACGAATTCTTTAAAGAACTTACGAAGTTTTCCTCTTCTGCAGCTTTGTCTCCTCAAGATTTTATGAATTTCACAATTCTTTTCTTTGTGCAGCTCTGTTTCCTCAAAATTTTGAGCGTATTTTTCTCTTCTTCCTCGCATTTTCTTTCTGCAATGATCTTTTGAGCGTATGGCAGACTGCGGATTTCTCTCCAGGCTTTTTGAAGAATCTGCGTCCTGTGCTCTCGTTCACAGTGTAAGTTCTACGCTCCTTAGGGTTGGGTTTCTCTCCAGACTGTGTGAAGAGGCTTATATATGAATCTCTGATACCATGATAAAATGAGAAGCAA
Source organism: Picea sitchensis (assembly GCA_010110895.2). NCBI lineage: Eukaryota > Viridiplantae > Streptophyta > Pinopsida > Pinales > Pinaceae > Picea > Picea sitchensis. The sequence goes on from SNQJ01S0102299.1 coordinate 26,270, forward strand.
AGAATATAGAGAAAGGGTAGAGCAGAAATCGTATTCAGTATATTGAGTATATCAGAAAAGAATACATTGAGAAAAGGGAAAAGAGTTGAGCTAAATAGGCTCAAGAAAATCAAGAACATCAAGAAATGATAGTACAACTGGCCAATATAGCTAGCAGTGTACAGTTAGACTGTTGAGGTTACAATATATTTAACATTTCTAGCCTTCAACTATGTACATGTGTATATAATATTATTTTCAAGTGTTAAGTGACGTGCATTCTTAGATGTAGGTTTTGGGGAGGTATGTAAGTCTATAAGAAAGGTATTTGAGTCATTAGGTGTAGGTTAGGTTAGGTTTTGGAGAGGTATGTAAGTCTATAAGAAAGGTCTTTGAGTCACTTGGAAGTTGTTGTCATATTGATTTATGAGAACTCATGGTTTTATTTTTTTATTAGTTTTTATCATTTTTTCTATTTCCGGATTTTGTTTAGAGGAATGTTAGTTTCTTGTAATTTGGTATCAAAATAATAGGATATTGACTTTCTCTTTTTCAATTAGATTTTGAGATGAGTACAACCCCCTCAACTAAAGCCCTTATTTCTTATGCTCCATCACCCTCTACAACTCTCAACATGCTTGTCTTGCCAGCAAACCTAATCAGATCTGTAATTTAAGGCTTCACTTGCAGCTCTTACACAACGTCTCTCTTATGGATCTTCACAACACCTCTAGTCCTTTGAGGATGTAAATCCTAGTTTGCAAACAATGATGTAGAAATTTTCCTACACTCTCACAACCCTCACATTGTAACCTAAGGCTTTCACCTCCATATTCCAGCTAGACACTATAATCTCATTAACAAGATTAGTTGACAGATTCACAAGGACATTTTCAATTCCTCGATAAGGAGCCTAACTACCTACTTCTAGACCTACCTTACGAGTGAGCAACACCTACTTCTTGTATATAACCATATAAAGGGACTTGGATAATTTGGGTGGTAGTCTCACAAATTCTAGCAATGTATCCATGGATTTAAATGAATAATGGGCTACTAGAAGGACTAAAATTCTAATAAGGTATAAGTGGACTTAAAAGAATAACAAGCTTATAACAGCACTAATACCTATATAAATACATGGGATGTCCTGTTCTCTCTAAATATTTGTGATTAAATTTGGTTTGGGTTTTCTTATTATTTTTAGTAACCAATAAACTAAGTTTTAGAGAACGACTCATTTTTTTCCATGACTTGACCATTAAACACAAATTTTAAAAAAATATAGAATTACACACTTTATTTACATTAACTCTAAACTTAACACTAGATTCAACCCTAACACTTTCCCTAAACCCTTCTCCATTCCTAAAACTAAATTCATGTAGTCCTAATTCTTTCCATCTCCCATGATGGTGCCACTATAACGAAACCCAAACACACAATGTTGCCATATGTTGATCATTATAGCTTGAAGCCACATCCAAATTCCCCTAGCACGCCTTGCCCTAATTATTTATGTCCCTATGAAAAATAGACAGTGTTGCCATATGTTGATCATTATAGCATAAGCCCATCAAAATTCACCTAGCCCACCTTGCCCCAATTATTTCCATCCCCATGATGGTGCCACTATAGAAAAACCAAAACATGGGATGTTGCCACATGTTGATCCTTATTGCTAGAAGCCACATCCAAAACATTATGTTACGCATGCGTATTCTCACTCAAACTTTACCATTCCTCTTTACTCAAAACTACTAAATAAAGGATGGATTGGCCACTATGATCTTTGATAAAAAAAAATCCTAAATGAAACTCATCTCTAAAAGAATTTTGTCAATCACCTACAAATTCCCACTTCCCCACAAGCCTCACCATTTCAGCTAGGCTAGGTCCAAAAGATTACCTTCATATTATTATTAAGACATGGTGTGTTGTAGTATATCCCATCACATCATGCCATTTTAAGACACCATAGATAGTGACGTCTCTCCCCTTGATCGCTTAGATGTTCTCCTCAAAATTAGCTATCCTTAGCACATAGAAAAACCTTTCAACTTAATTGTGTTTCCATTATTTTTCCCTACCCCACTACCTCTAAGTAAGTTAGTCTTCACAAATATCTCCTTCTCTCATTTGTCTTCTCCCCACTCCCAACAAGTTCCTACCTCCACAATACCTTTTTCCCATTCTTAGTTACTCCTTCCACCTCTTACTAACATATAGAATCCTAAGCTCCATTACCAACATCAATATTTATCCCTTTCATGCTCACTACCAATTTCTTTGGTCCTTAGATACCTAGCACTGTAAATACCTACATCTACACAATGTAGTAGAGAAAGATTTCATTCTTCTTATTGGAGGTAGTCCATAGTCGACACATACACTAGTTACACCAGAAATATAATTTTCTATAGAGAAACATTTTATTCTTCTTATTGGAGGTAGTCCATAATCGACAGAAACATTAGTTATACGAAAAATACAAGTTTCTATAGAGAAACATTTCATTCTTCTTATTGCATGTAGTCCATAGTCGATACGTATATTAGTTACACCTCTTTAGACTTTAGTTGGTTCAAATACTTTTAGTGTTTAGTTATTAGTTACTAGATGCATTAATTCTTCACAACTTTAGGAATAACATTAGTCTTCTCACAGTAGCATCATGGTATTTGATGGATAAACCCTCTATGTATTCTTGTAACATCCCCCAACTTAACTAGGGAACATTACTACACAAAAAAACACATAAATAATTTATTTTTTCTACTAAACAATTCATGTAGAGCTGCAATTTAAACACATTTTTCAACCAATTTGTGATAACCATAATTATATGAAACTACAAAATTATAAACAAGAATCTATGCAACTAATAAAACACCTATAACAACATATAAAACCATTATCATATACAGAGTAAATGCACAACAACTACATTCGTGAAATAACTCAACAAAATGGGAAAACACTTATCTTTAAAAGAGAGTTTGTGCAACCAACTGCCTGGGAAAGACAATACACCCAACATTATACATGTCGTTCCAAATCTCGACATCAAGTCATCCCTCACTTCAGGCTAGGAATCCACAAAATGAGGATATCTCTCACAGTCCCCTCACAACTCATTATCACACAACCCACTCATTCTATCCTACATCTATCCCAAATTTCGTCCATCTTTCTTCCTCTTGAACTTCTCCAACCCAAGGAATGTATCCCTTCACCAATCTTAGTCAATTTGGAGTCCCATACGTATTAGGGTATTTCTGGCACATCTTTCTAGTCTTTTTGGAGTCCCATATGTATTAGAAATCTCTCAGTTGAGAACTCAAAACAACTCTGACATCCTCAAGAATTAAAAAAATATATATTTTAATGTTATTTCCTTGAAAATAAATTTCCATTTATGGAAATTTGTACTTGATATTATTGAGACATTTAATTACTAGCTTTGTGATTGTTGAGAAAGAGTTTGGCTTTCCAACTGTCCTCTTTGATGGACAGATGTATGAGACATACATTTTTAATATATTTACTGCAGGAAACAAGTGGAACAACAACGTTAAAAATAGATGACTATGAATCCATGAGTGGGGGACATGTTTGAGTTATCTGAGAGATGATTTTTACAAATGTCAGAAGTGGATTTATGTCACCAGTAGCCCCTAAAAATAGGGATTTGTAAATATCTGAATTTCCAAAGAGGGAAATGGATTGAAGAAAAAGTACTAGGAAAGGAGAAAGATATATACAACATATGTGGGAGGAGGGAAGTTGCTTAGTTTGTTGTGGAAATGAATATTTATTGTGTGAGAACTAATGGTGTTATGAAAATGATTTTCTGAATTGTACAGAAAGACAATGGCTAAGGAGTGAAGCTCAGTTTTCCCTTATGGAGTCATGGTTAGACTAGGGGGTGATCAGGACAAGTAATATTAGTTTTGATGCATCTACAATTTGGTGGAATGTGATTGTTCCATTTGTTTCAATGTTGACTATTACATATATGTATTTTGTTTAACCAGTTCCTACTCATGTTGGATTATTGATTTGTATGTTGGCTACATAATCAAATTTATATAGATGTTTGTATACTATAGAAGTTAAAATAGTTATTTTCATTTCTCATGGATCTCATATAAAGAAATTATGCATTTTATTTATAAATCATGAAAATATGGAATATATGGAAATTTATGCATTAATAAAAGGAAGTGAATATACTGTTAGTCCTATAGAAATTCATAAATTTAGTTCTTTTGAGTAAATATTGTTGGACACACCTACCACACTTAGAGGGGGGGTGAATGAGTGTGGGGTTCTTTTTCCCATAACTTCCCTCTTGCACAAAAA
>SNQJ01S0102300.1:5541-22311 GCA_010110895.2 Picea sitchensis
AAAAAAAATTGGCTTCTGTAGTTTTAGTTTTCTTAAAAGCTTCAGGATAGTTCACGAACGTGTCGCCCACAGAGGGATTGACGTCATGTCCCTCTTTAATATTGTGCATTTCAAAATAATGGCCATCAATAACTGAAAAGTTCACAGAGGGCTTGACGTCATGTCCCTCTTTAATATTGTGCATTTTGAAATGATGAGCTTTAATAACTGAAAATTTCAAGGACATTTCCCATTAAAATGAATAGACAGGCGAATATTATGGGATCTGGTAATTTATTTTTGCCTGCATTTCGAATTTGCGAAAATAGTTGGTTTTTTTTTTGTTTTTTTTTTCCTGCAGTTTTTAGTTTTCTTAAAAGCTTCAGCATAGTTGATGAACGTGTTGCCCACAGAGGCCTTCACGTCATGTCCCTCTTTAATATTGTGCATTTTGAAATGATGGGCTTTAATAACTGGAAAGCTCGAGGACATCTCCTATTAAAATGAATAGACAACCGAATATTATGGGATCTGGTAATTTCTTTTTGCCTGCATTTTGAATTTGCTAAAATACTTTTTATTTTATTTTTTCTGCTTGTGCAGTTTTAGTTTTCTTAAAAGCTTCAGCATAGTTCACGAACGTGTGACCCACAGAGGTCTTGACGTCATGACCCTCTTTAATATTGTGCATATCTTAGATGTCAGATTTGAGAATCTGCTCGGATATGGGAATTTTAATACATGTTGTTAGTCACTATTCAACGTACATATTCAAAAAGATTGGCATTAATAACTGAAAATATCGAGAACATCTGTCATTGAAACGAATCAACACAAAATGTACGGAAGACCATCCAGCGTTACTTTTAAATACTTATTTCCATTTCTCTCTATCATCAAAGAGTTGTGCTTTAGGGTGCCTTCGTTCTAATGTTCCTGGTCATGGACATGTAAGACAACTTAGAGATGCGATTGAGGGGCAGATGAAAGAAGAGAGAATGGTTTTATGTGACGTGAGTTTTGAGTAAAAAAAAACCTCTTATACAAGAGAAACTCAGAGAGGACGAAAAAAAAAGAACAAGTATGTTCTGGTTGGTATTATCCCTGTGTTCGATGCTTTGGTTGGTTGAAAAGGCTGCATGGAGATTTGTTTGTTGAACTTATTTGTTTTCTTGCTGGGAATTGTATTGGATTTTTAGGTCACATGCAAGATAATTCTTCGTTTAAGTATATAGATTCTTCCAACAACACAGATTTGGAAACTGTATCGAATTGTAGAAATCGCACAAGTATTTGTCTTCCTCGGAGGCTGGTAACAGAATCTGTATGGGTGGATAAAACAACATATTATCACTACAAGAGTTTCTATTTCATAGTTTGATGACCTGCATGTGGCTCTGGTAGCCGACTTGATAGAAAGCCATGTTCTTTCTCAAAGTTTGTTCGGTTTCCTCTGGATGTAGTTGCAGAGTCCACATATTTGGTGTCACCTCCGAACATCCCATACCTTTCTTTGGGCCGCCATACCTCCCCCGCTATGAGGAAATATATATTTTGATGCCATCTGCAACATTTGATACACTTGCCAGACCTGTGCTGGTGCATTCTGCAGCATTTGATGCACTTGCCACACCTCAGCTACCCGAAGAAGTTATGTACCTCAACAGATTTTCATTTTGCATATGAGTTGGACGTTTCTTCCAATTTACTGTAATAAAGAAAAGAAGTTACACATACAAATCCTCAGTCAAACTTCTCAACCAAACAGACGATCGAATACAGGGAGAATACCAGTCACTATATACTTGAATTTTTTTCCCCTGTCTTAACTGTTCTAACGTAAAACGACTCCGTTCACTTTGAAATCGACTTGAATCGCATTTCTAAGTTGTCTCAGATGTGAATGTTGAGGAACATTGCAAAGAAAACACCTTAAACCCCAACTTTTCGACAATAGAAGGAAATTAATACTTGACAAAGAATGGAATGTTGAATAAGTAGCCATTGCAAGCAGGCCATATCTGGAAGAAACAAGGTATTCAAAAAACTGGGATAGATGTACTTCGCAGCACCGATTAAGTACAAAACCCAAAATTGATATTCAACTCATTTTTTACGAATAAAGAGTTTGAACATCAAGAAAAGTGTGAAGAAGCTTCATCAATGTACATATCTTTAATTGGTCGATGGCAGGATAAATCGTAATCGTTGTCGCAAATAACCTCCGATGTGTTTTGTAACACATCTTATTTAAATATAGAATAATTTTGGTTTATTTCTTAATAGTATTTTCCAATCTCTAGTATTTTTTTTAATTGTATTTTGTACCTTCTTCCCCTGTCTCATTAAACATGAAGGACAAGCTTTTGTTTATGTTGCTCACTACTTCAATCTAAATAAAACCTGGTCTGTTCTTTCTTTACATTTTTCATTTAAGAATACTTTTTCATATGCCATACTTATGTGTTGTCGGATCTGTATTTAAAGAAAGAAATTGGAGGACCCGTTATGCTCCCATTCTTCGGGTTCCGTAAATAGAATGAATTCATGAGTTACAACAAGGCAGTTGAACTGTTGACACAATGTTCCTGTGAAGTATGTTGGATATATTGCAACTTGTTCTATTTGATAATATCCATGCATATATACTAATATCAGTACTATTGGAAAAAATACAGAAAACTTCCTCTTCGGCAAAGCTTAGGCAGTTATGTTTGGGTTTGCGGTATTAAAAAAATATGTCCATTGTTACGTCATATACATCTTGCAGCCTAGGAACTTCCATAGTTTGCAATTTATGCTTTAATTACTTAAAGTCATAGCAAATTTTGATTGCATTTAATTTAATTTAGATATTGATGTTTATGGAGATCCGTAGTTTGTTGATGTCATTGGAACGAATACAAGATGAATAGATGATAAGGAATTTATCTCGTTGAGACCACAATGCAAATTCATGTTTCTTGTTGCGCTATGTACATCTTGCAGTCAAAATTTTCCTGGTTTCAACGAAAGTTGCAAGCCGGAGAGCATCTTGCAAATTGGGAGAGCATTTGCATTTGAAACAGAAACAATCCATTAATATATATTAGTATGAATACTATTCAGATAAATATGAAAACTTTCTCCATTGATAGATACTATTATGAATACTATTGAAATAGATATCAAAACTTCATATTGGCCAATACTTAGCCAGTTATCTGGACACCAGGCCCCGGGTTCGCGGTATCCAGCACCTATGTCCCCTGTTTCATCATATACATGTTGCAGGCAAAGAACTTCAGTGATGTGCACTTAATGCTTTTACTAGTGAGAAACCAGCAGAGGTTCTAAAACATTGCGATTAATAAACGAAAAAAAAAAAAGGTTTTTCCGAGTCTCAGATACTTATCTCTTTTCCCATTTTGCTTTTCCCGTCCATTATGGCTTTCTAGTTTTATACTTAGTCGTCTTTCTATGTACGGTGGGCTGACATGTCTTCATCTCCATCTATATCCTAGCACAACAAATCCAACCGACCGTTGTTCCATTCCATACTTAGCCAAGTTTATGCACGTCATTGCGGGGTCGGCGCTTGCGAGCCCAGCTGCTTATCGTTCTGCTATATACATCTTGCACTGAAAACATATGTGATCTACAATTCTACCACTGGTTCCTCGTATACATTAACTTCGTTCAAAGTATCTGTTGTTGATTTGCATCCCTAACAACTACGCGTCCTTCCTGACATACATCAACAATGGTCTTACCAGTGACAAGTGGACACAGTGGTACGAAAGATACTTCTGTGATCTGCAATTCATGCATTAACATCTCCATCTATATCCTCGCACGACGGATCCAACCGACCGCTGTTCCTTTTCATACTTATCCAATTTTATGCCTGCCACTGCGAGGATGGCGCTTGCGAACCAAGTTGCTTAACATTTTGCTATATACATCTTGCACTCAAAACATTTGTGATCTATAATTCCACCGCGGGTTCCTTGTATACATTAAGTTCGTTCAAAGTATATGTTGCTTCTTTCCATTCCCAGTAACTTCGCGTCCTTCTTGATATACATCAGCAATGCTCTTACTAGTAGCAAGTGGACACAGTGGTACGAAAGATACTTCTGTGATCTGCACTTTATGCATTAACTGGTGAGAATTCATCAGGGATTTGCAAGCATTTGCATTAATAAGCAAACACTAGATGTTCTTCTGCGAGATACTTGTTTCTTTTTCCCTTCTCTTCTTCCCATGTATTATCTAGAATTTCACTGCGAACTTCTCTGTCCTTTTTCCCTTATGTTTTTCCTGTGTATTATGGGACTATAAAATATGGACATGATATTTTATAGAACATGTACAAATTTCGCATTCCATACCTAGCGACATTTTGGATGGCGGGTTCTCGGGCGGACGGGCTGGCTCAAAATTGGGCCTCCATTGTTCTGTGCCCTACAAATAGCACCTTGAGTTCCGCGATATACAAATTGACAAGCACACCTCCAGACTGGCTAACTCAACATTGCACTTCTATTGTTTCGTGTCCTCCAAACAACGCTCCCAGTTCCACGATATAGAAATTGACACACGGAGTGCAGGACTGGCGGGGTGGACATTGCCATTGTTTACGGATGCTAATTCCTATGAAGTATCTAACAGTATCTAAAAAATTATTTTAGTTTTTATTTTTTCCCTGTATAACAGTATCTAAAAAATTATTTTGAATACTAAAATAGCTCTTAGTAGTGACAACTGGGCACAGAGGTACAAATCAGTTGGCATTGCACTCTCCGTAATATACAAATTTACTACCGGATTCCGACATCATCTGCTCTTCTGTGTTACAGATTATGCATTGCAATGTTCGAAGCGATACAATTAGAAGGTTCGGGCCTCGCCTCCTTTGCAAACACTTTCTCAGCCTGTTTTGGATCCTCCTGTTTCTCGGCTCACGAAATATGCAGCTGCAGCGTTGGCGGGTTGACATATGTTTATCTCCATCTATATAATCAGACAACGAATCCGACCAATCGTTGTTTCTTTCAATACTTGTCCAATTTTATGTCCAGGGTTGTCGGGTTGGCACCAATTTCATCTCCATCTATATCCTCGCATGGCACATTGGACCGCCAGCTGTTCATTTTCATACTCAGTGAATTGTATCCCCGCGGTTGTCGAGTTGGCGCAATTGAACTCTATTCCTTTTGTTTCGTTATATACATCTTCCACTCTAAATTTTTCGTGGTCTACAATTCCACTGCTAACTACTCCATTCTTTTTCCCTTTTTTTTCTTCCCGTGTATTATGGGACTATAAAGTATGGACATGATATCTTATAGAGCATGTACTAATTCCCATGATATTTTATAGAGCATGTACAAATTCTGCATTCCATATCTAGCGACATTTTGGATCACGGGTTCTCAGGCGGGCGGGCTCAAACTTGGACCTCCATTGTTCCGTGGTCTACAAATAGCACCTACAATTCCGCGATATGCAAATTGACAAGCGAACCTGCAGAGTGGCTGACTCAACATTGCACTTCCATTGTCCTGTGTTCTCCAAACAACACTCCCAGTTCCACGATATAGAAATTGGCACACGGAATGTAGGACTGGCAGGGTGGAGATTGCCATTGTTTACAGATGTTAGTCCCTATGAACTATCTAACAGTATCTAAAAAATAATTTTGAATACTAAATTAGCTCTTAGTATTGACAACTGGACACAGAGGTATGAAACAATTGGGATTGCACTCTCCACAATATACAAATTGACTACCGGATTCCGACATCGTCCGCTCTTCCGTGTTACAGATTATGCATTCAAATGTTCAGAGCGATACAATTAGAAGGTGTGGGCCTCGCCTCCTTTGCAGACACCTTCTCACCCTGTTTTGGATTCTCTTGTTGTCGAGTTCACGAAATCTACAATTCTAGCACAGTCACTCTACCACTGCTCACAAATGTTTCAAAGTATCTCTCGCTGCCTTCCATCCCCACTAACTTCATGTGCTTCCGACTGTCCTACCATACCCTATTCGTTGTTACGCGTATTGCACTCAAAAAGTTCTGAGACATACAATTTGACCCTCGCGCCCTCACCCTTAACGCTTGTACGTTGCAACCCTATTTTGTAGTTGTCTTTTTTCCCCTGCCCACAACCTCCGTACTTTCTTACTATGTGATTAGAAACCTTTTATGCTAACAGCTGACCATGCAGAAACCGTCAACATTGTCATTAATGGCCGAAAACCTTGAGGAGATCTCCCATTATTACGCATTAAACCAAGATGTGCGGACATCTATTTTGTCCCTTTCGATTGTTCATCTCCAACACGCATCCTCGTGTTGGGCCACTCAAGAAATCTACAATGCTTAATCGCTCATTGCAATATCCAACGTGTTGGAATTTCTATATATGCAATTAGTATTGTTTAATGTTAACAACGCATCATGCAACAGTCGTCCAAATTGTCATTAATCAATGAAATTCTCGAGGACATCTCCCATTCACACGCTTTCGACCAAAATTTGTGCAGGGTTATATTATCCCTTCCAACTTTTCATTTCATTCATCGACTGGAACAAATAAACATTCTTGTAGACTTATGGCACCAGGTCGACAACAATTTTGTGGAGATACAGTAAATATGTTCGCACAAGAGGACCAGAGCTTTCAGTGGTCCAGGGCATACTTTTACTATTCATCCCGTTTTGCCCAAAACGAAGTGATTTAGACCTCTGGAATCGCTCGTGCAGGCTGCGTTCCTGAGGTTTTTGACTGTAAGGAGGTGGTCTCTTGGTGTGCCCAAAAATATATTCCAGGCCAAAGAATTATTCCACTGCGTGACCATTCTCCTGTTCCTTTGTCGCCTCGGCTCTTCCGTGAGATATTAAAATTATTGAACCCAACATTGATGTTCAGAGGACAAGACTGCAAACAGTTTCTAGAAAAACATCATAACGGGTTGGACATTTTAGCGGACTTCCTCGAAGACCCAACAATAGTTCCTGAAGATATCACAAGGCTGCAGGTAAGTTCCTTTAGAAATCCATTCCGGGAAATCGCTTGGCTGGTTACAAGAATAACGGGACAGGCATCCACAGCAAGCATTTCCCATATAATTATTTATATTTTGTATTTCACATTCAAGGAACAACACATTTTCGATTGGGGGAAGCTAATTTCCATTGATCTCTGCTCCCAGTTGTCACGATTCAAAGAATTGAATAAATTTTATATGTCATCCTACTTCATTTTCATAATTGTGTATTGTTGTCTGTTTCCAAAACTTTCTCTTTCCAATAAAATAAACTGTGGATTCGACCCAGTAACATTCTGGCATGAGGCCCTGTGGAGACACAAGGCCTCCCATTGTTTTTATGAAGTTTTTAATGGCTTTGTCTCAGTTTTCAAAGATTTACTGTTAGGCAAGGATGCTCTGCGGATATCTGTCCAAGCAACCAAGTTTTTGAATAGGAAGGGAACACTTGAGCAAGAGGAAAATCACAGTGTCCTCATGGTCTTTGGCTCTAAGGAAAATACTACGTTCCTTCCATGCCACATCATGGACAAGATGTTTGTTGCAGAAATAGCAAGCCAATACAACCACTAGTTGCATTTTTTCCATGACAAGAAAAAAAAAAGCAGTGCATTCCTCTACCCTAGAAAGTCGGAGACTTCGTGTGCAGAAACATCAACAAAATTGACGAGTTTTCCGCCCATTTCAAGAAATTCAACGTAACGTACGCTGAAAGGCTAAAAGGGTTCAACCCTAATGGCATTTTTCGAGAACATTTATTGGGTGTTGGCTTTAACACCTCTTTTATCCATACACACCTGACCCAAGACAGGAACAGTGTCAACAACAATCCTACTTCTGCCAATTGCGACGTAGAGACATTGAAAAGCGCCACTGGATTGTACAGACAACATGGAAAAGTATCTGGTGAGAAGAGTACCCAGTCCCCTGCTAGCACTCCCAAGAGAACGACATCATGGAGCATCGCTTCGACGGTCCACCTCAGTAAGAAAACAACCCAGAAATCTTCGAACGGAGGAGGAGATAAGAACCCTCCTCGCATAAATATTGATACTTCTCACAAAAATCCACTGACGAAGAAGAGAAAAAACAATGCAGGGCAAGCGGAGGAACCCCAAATTGAAAGTGGAAAACTGCAACTCGAAATTGAAGTTGAGCACATGCAGAAAATTGGGTCGTCCGCGGTGGAAATATCGAACACCGACTTTTTTGACATAGATGAATCCTTCGTAATCTAGAGCACTATTTTTGACAGCCAATCTAAAAGTCTGGTCATTGAAAAGAAAGATGTAACAAACAGGAAAGGCAAATCTCGCGCAGAGATTAACTTTAGCGAAATGTCGTCGTCCCAAATCTGTCAATTTCACCAGGGAACTGGTGACATTCTTCATGATTCCATTCGAGGAATTGAGACAGAAAATGCCAATATGAAACAGTGCCTCAACGAATTTGAGCAGGCTTTCCTTGCAACTCCGGAATTTGCCAATCCTTTGGCAAAAATCGTGCCTGCTACCACTGCAGCAAAGATGAAAGTATCCTCTACCCTCTTTGCATGCTCTAGAGCCCTTGTAGAGAATAACATCAACAAAAGAATGCAGCTAGTTACTGAAGCCTGGGAAACATCACAAAATTTAGTTTCCTTCGGAAAGAAGGCCAATGATTTGCTGGAACAATTGGAGACAAATTTAAAAAATGAACAGCTTTTTTGTGATCAGGTACTGACCCCTTTTGCCAAATATGTCAACAACACATCGGAACTGAAAAGAAGACAGGATAAATTCCCCTCGCCAAAGCGCACCAAAAACATAAAAGCATGCTGGCAAAAGAAAGTTGACAACCTGCAGCTCATTGTCAAGTAATGTAAACAAGTCATATCAGAAAAGGAAGATTTATTCACAAGCCTGTTCCAGCTGGACTTAGTCGGAACTACCAACGAGGTTCAAGATCCTAACTTAATTCTCAAATCCTTGTCAATCACCAAAGAAGCCTTCAAGGAACAAGTTGATATTTTAAAGGGGTTGTCTTTCGAAAAGTTTTACAGCATACTTGAACATCATCTAGATGAGCACGAGCGTTGGGTACTGGACTATGCCTCACACAATGAAGAAATTGAACAGACTCTGCATAGTATTTCAATGGATCTAAGGAAATTAGAAAACGACCTTTACGACATAGAAATCTGGGATGAAACCAACACAACCCCCATGAAAAGTTGCATCGAAGAATGGTTCCAAGAGAGAATGGATGGCCTCGTCCAGGAAGGGCAACAACCGGTCAACAGGACTACAATGCCCATCGACGACAACAACAAAAACACATCGACTTCATAGTAAGTTTATACTGCCATCTTGTTTTGTTTATCAATCCATTTTAAGTCTATGATGTCATCTTCTCTTCTTTATCAATCCACTTATGTCCTCTTTCAATATAAAACTGTAACCAAACACTCTTAACTTCCAATTTCTTCTTTTCAGGTCTTCCTCTTTATCGTCGCGCACTTCTTTCGACGTTCCTAATTCTTGTACTTATTTCTTTTTATGGTCCGCAGGAGCCCCAATCCCAGTCTATATGACAAACGCATTTAAATTTCCAGAAACATGTAACAGACATTATTAATTTTTGATAAATTCCAAAGAAAATTGATTCGACAATGCCTTTATTGTATACTAAATTTTGGGTTTCCAGGAACCTTTCTTGTTTGTTCCAAATAAAACTAATTTGGATATGCTACATTTCTTGTCTCCTATTGTATGCTAATTTTTTGGTCTTCAACGACGTTGATGTTTTAAATGTTGAAGTAGTTTCCAGAGATATGTAACGGACATTATTTATTTTATAATAAGTTTGTATAGTTTGCAACGCCGCTTCTCAATTTGTATATCGCGGAACTCTCGATGTTGTTTGTAGGGCACAGAACAACAGAGACCCATTTTTTAAACCACCTCCCGAGAACCCGCGATCCAAAAACTGGCAAAGTATGGAATGACCGCTCCCTGCATGCTCTATAAAACATGTGCAAAGAAAACTAATTCGGCAATGCTATATTTTTTTTGCCCAAGAAAAGCCTTAGTTTTAAAGCAAGCTAATTCGGGAAAACGTTATTACTATTCTATTGTATAACAGACATTATTAATTTTTTGTAAATTTCTATAGTCCGCAACTCCGCCTGTCATTTTGTATATCGTGGAACTGTCGATGCTATTTGTAGGCCACGGAACATCAGAGACCCAATTTTTAACCCGCCAATTTCCAAAAACATGTAACAGACATTATTAATTTTTGATAAATTACAAAGAAAACTAATTCTACAATGTCCTTATTGTATACTAAATTTTGGGTTTCCAAGAACCTTTCTTGTTTGTTCCAAATAAAACTAATTCAGATATGCTACATTTCTTGTCTCCTATTGTATGCTAATTTTTTGGTCTTCAACGACGTTGATGTTTTAAATGTTGATGTAATTTCCAGAGATATATAACAGACATTATTTATTTTATAATAAGTTTGTATAGTGCACAACGTCGCTTGTCAATTTCTATATCGCGGAACTCTCGATGTTGTTTGTAGGGCACAGAACAACAGAGACCCATTTTTGAAACCACCAGCCCGAGAACCCGCGATCCAAAAAGTGGCGAAGTATGGAATGACCGCTCCCTGCATGCTCTATAAAACGTTTACAAAGAAAACTGATTTGACAATGCTATATCTTTTTTTCCAAGAAAAG
Source organism: Picea sitchensis (assembly GCA_010110895.2). Classification (NCBI taxonomy): domain Eukaryota; kingdom Viridiplantae; phylum Streptophyta; class Pinopsida; order Pinales; family Pinaceae; genus Picea; species Picea sitchensis. The sequence goes on from SNQJ01S0102300.1 coordinate 16,284, forward strand.
CCTTAGTTTTAAAGCAAACTAATTCAGGAAAACGTTATTACTATTCTATTGTATAACAGACATTATTAATTTTTTGTAAATCTCTATAGTCCGCAACTCCGCCTGTCATTTTGTATATCACGAAACTTTTGGTGCTATTTGTAGGCCATGGAACATCACAGGCCCAATTTTGAACCTGCCAGCCCGAGAACCCACGATCCAAAAACTGGTTGAGTATGCAATGAAGACTCTCTGCATCCTCTATAAAATCTCTTCCCCATACTTTATAAAACTAGAAATTTTGTATGTATAAAACTAAATATCTACTTTATACAAGTACATATTTCCTATGTATAATTTGTTTCTTTCTGATGAATTTCTATAGTCCGCAACTCCACTCCTCGATTTTTGTATCGCAGAGAACATCAGAGGCCCAATTTCTGTATCGCAGAACTGTCGGTGCTATTTGTATATCGCCAACCCGACAACCCGCGATCCATTACAAAAGTACATATTTCCTATGTATAAAAGTATTTCAATGTATTTCAACTTTATAGCCACGTGTCTGTACTAGGTCGCATTTACTCCCATCCCAACCTGACAAGGACTCCGCTGCCATGCAGCCTTGTTTGTTTTAAAGTGCATTTGGACATCAATGCTTTTAGGTTTTACTGAAAATAGTTAATGTTTTATTTACATCTACTGGAAATCGGGTATTCATGTTGTATCATGTGTCAGCAGTGCTAAGTCATTAAGTGGAGTGGATATAAGACACCGGTTCTACCGTAGCCTCGTGCACAACAAATTTTGATCTATGGATGGTTGGCTTTTGAAATGCACTAGAAGATCTAGTTTAGGAACCAACAAAACATCTGATGGCAACTATAACGAAAATCCTTTAAAAAAAAGTGACCAAATAATTATTTTATTATACTCATAATGCTTATATATTTCAATTATTTCTTGAAAGTTACGTCGCTTGCGGTTTCATCCTTCTTTTCTTGCTTAGAAATGAAAAGCTTTTATTCCAATATAGTTTTGATAAAGTTGTTAACTAAATAGTGATCAATCAATTAAAGAAAACATGGGTTGTGTAGAAAACATATATGTATTGAAGAATACAATGAAGGCTATAATTTGCACACTCTAAATCCCATAGTTCTGGGATGTGCAGATTCCCAAGACCATACTTTATATTTTCATACTTGCACGGAAATAATTTGCACCAATTACTTTGAGTTGGTCAGTTAATTAGCGGGCATGGAAATATTTTGGTCAACATAAGACTATGTCTAACATTTTGGTTGACATTCTTATCCACACAACCAATCGGTAGAATTCTTGGAGAATGGCATTTTAACGACTTAAGCAGCCTGACCTCTTAAACAACGTGAAGGGAATATTTTTGGTTTTACTAAACTTTGTTGGAAGAGGTATTGGTATTATGAAGAAGGTTTTCTCAGATTCTATCTGCATACCAAATCTGATTTCATCTTTATCATTATGTGTAGCAGTCGACAAATGGCAGAGATTATGGCACCTTCCTTTTTATTTCATAAGTTCACATAACAGGTAATTTGCTTTTGTATACGTGATTGTTTTTACATAGCTGGAAATTTGATTTGTATACGTGTTTGTGTTTCTACTACATAAATTCCTTTCCAATTCAAGCAAAAAGCAATTATTGCTTCCATGATAAAATCATTATTTAATTGTTACTTTCATGATAAATTTCAAAGCTTACATCATAAACATTCCAAGTGTCATAAAATTTTCCGTCCCTTAACATGCTTTCTCTTGAACGCACTTTTTTTCCACGGGAAATTTTCTCGTTTATATTCAACAGTATATAAAGTTTTTACATAGCAACATTACAAAATCCATCCCGGAGACTCAGCAAGGTTCGACCACAAGACCTCCTCCCATCTCTTGGAGAAAGGTACGCTTGTCTTACCGTCTGAGCTGTATCACGGGACTTCTCTTGAACGCACTTATCGATCGTGTTTATAATATAGTGTATTCCTTACCATCCTATGAACCCACTTTAACCATTAGTGGATGTCCAAATTAAATTCGTTCATCTTTACTAGATTTCCAAATTAAATTAATGTATTCCATTCCACAAGTTTATTAAGACATCGTGGCTTTGTTTCATAATTTGTTTATTTATGATCATCTTACTATTACAATATTCATTAAATTTGCACTGTAGAGATGTGCCCTTATGTGCTCATATGTGGTTTTGTTTTTAGCATGTTATTGTTTGAATTACTTAGTTTGTCAAGGATTTCAAGGCAAACTTTCAATAAACTCAATGCTCACAGAGCAATATTGGATTATAAAAACTAGAAGAGATTCTTAATGAAGTTATATAGAGCGCATGTTGGTTGTGGAGCCTGATTATCTTCCTATTTCATAGGTCTTTGTTTTCAACCATGTTTATACCCCATGAATACTGTACACCCCTCCACGCAAGGGGGTTGCAGGGGGGATTGCCCCCCCTGCAGGGTCCAAGGGGCTCATCCCCCCAGCTGGGGGGTCCGGGGGCAAGCGGGCCCCCGAAGGAAAAATTGCCTTGTAAATGTATATTATAATTTCATAGTAAATTTGGACCGTTCATTATAAGGTCACAGATCTGACGGTAGAATTTATGTTAGGGTTTTTTGCCCTAGAAGGCAACCCTCTTTTATGAGGGAAATGTATTACAGTTATGCATCATTGCGAATATTGTATTCTGAGAGAGGATATTGTGAGAGAAAGAAGAGGAAGTTTCAACGGGTGTGTTGTAGGTTGTATCCCTTCAGTTATTGGATAATAAAAAAGGACTTGAAAATTTCTCTCATGGACGTAGCCCACACTGGGTGAACCACGTATATCTGTGTCTCTATTGTATTATGTATCTTCTATGTTTTATTTCCGCATTTGTTTTTATTTTATTGCTCCATGATCTTGTTTTTCTAACAGCGCATTCACTTTACATCTCTAGACCTCCTCGACCTAAACTCTCTATAGTATTTCACCGACTCCTATGGGCTTTATAGGTGTTCAATGGTGGGATTGTTCGCTCAACCTTTCTCCATCTCACCGGTAGCAAGAGCAATGATTATATTCATATCCAAGAGAAAAACATTTTAATCAAGACATGGTAATTATGTTACTCATATTTTTTTATGGAAGAGCAATGATTATATTCATATCTAGGAGAAAAACATTTCATCCAGACATGGTAATTATGTTACTCATATTTTTTATATACATCCTGGGTGCATGTATTTTATCGTCCTTGCACAGTATTGAATTTGTAGTATAATTAAACATCCAATTTGATCACTACAACAAAGTACAACAATAATGCACAACAAAGAACACTTTTCGGTAGGAACATAGCCATTGCACTGGCACTTGTTAACCAATATTGCTTGAGTGAAACTCTAGTCAACATCCACTCAATTGAATAGAAAGTCAAAGAGGTAATGAACTGGCCTTTGTTGGTTTCCATATACTAAAAATCATATTTGTGTTAATACCAAGAAGTTAAAGTTGACATACATGTTTAAACCATATCGACAACAAGATGCAACTCACCAATATCTCCATATCCAATGACCTCACCATGCATCATGTCAAAAGATAGAGGGATTCATAATATGCACTCACCAATATATCCATAGCCAACAACCTCACCATGCATCATCTCAAAAGATAGAGGGATTCATAAGTGTCTCAATGAAACAAAGTCAAGACATTAGGTGTGGGTGGAATTATAACAAGTGTTAAAGGAATGAAGTGTTGGATGTTGTTGTGCTAACCAGTGTGACCTCTTGGATGTAAAGATCATGCTAAGAGATAATAAATCTCCCCTACAAGAAACACAAAATTGATCAATTTTAGAATTGAGAATTCATTGAATAAATGTCTAAGCATGCAAATTAAAGTCTCTATGTGGATGAAATCCATAAGATTTCAAAGTTGCAAAAGTTGATTAATGAATGAATATATATGTCTTGTAATACATTTTGATATGAAATAGCTGAAAATTTGCATTGAAAATACTCTAAGATTGAAAATGACAAGTTCTAGTGAATTCACTCCTTAGTTATATGGTGTTGGATCTATGTCATTTGTTGGTGGAGCACTAGACTCTTTCTCTCTCAGGAAATATCCACTCATAGATTGAAGCACGATGACCTTTGCTAGGTGTAGGATGCAAGATACAAATTTTATATATGGAGAGTGAGCAATTGAACTCACAAGAAGCATATTCTTTGTCGGATTCATGCTTGAGGCCAAACTTCACCCTCACCTGAGTTAACATAAGGTGCTCTAAGAAATTATTTGAAGGAAGAGGTGTCACAAGCTATCAACCTAGAAGGGGTGATGTGAGGTCAAATCGGTAAATCTATTTCCACCAATGCCAACACTAGAATTTTTCTAACCAATAATACTGTAATCCCCATTATTGTTCCTTGGGGAAGAGAGGTACATATGGTGACATAGAAATATGCTTACTAAATCATAATTATCTTATTTGGTTTGTCCATAGCTCTAGCATCGACACCATAATAGCTCATCCACTCAAGAAGTGAATCACTCCCAATACTAGCTTCGTTATTGAGTCTATGCTAAATTCATATAATTCTACCTACGGTAAGTGTGTGTATAAGCATACAAATAGGACCACTCCTCATAGGTTGCTATAAATTATTTCAGATAAAAGTTGAGTAAGACTTACATATTCCCTTCCATGCTCACTTTCAAAAACTAATCCTACCCCAAACATATATAAGGGGCCATTATATCGATCTCTAGATACCAACACAAAAGAGTTTTCTTTCTTCCTGGATATGCTTCCAAAGTGACAACTTCTCTCCCATTCGAGTTGAGTGGCTAGGGTTGAAGCAACTCCTTTGTAAAATAAAGAAAATCCATGACTAAAATGGGGGACAAATTGGATTGAAATTGTTTGAATTGGCTTCTATTAGGAAGCTTTTAAATTCCTCATGGCTAGAAGCAATCAACAACGCTTGAATGGAAAAAAGCAAGACTTACAGGAATTCAAATACTTGGTGATTGGCAATGCTTATCAATATCTAGGGACCTGGTGCGAATCTAGGGGAAATAGCTTACATGAAGCAAAAACGATATAGTTCATGTGTGTCAATTAAGATGGTCGAGTGATGCCCATGTCTAAAGTTATATGATTACGTTGGGTTAATTGCTTAGACTATGTAATTTTATTTGCTTGAACTAATGCTATACAATTTGTAGCATTACTTAACCTCATGGTCTCTACATTAAGTATTTATATGCTTTGGAAGATCAAACATAGGAAATGACTTAGATAATTTTGCCTCGCCTTAGGATGAGGCCAAATAAGACATTAGAAGATATTGTTTGTGGAGAAAATGTTCTCAAAAGATTTCATTGGTGGAGAAAAAGTTCTCATATATCCCCAAGCAAAAAAACATTGAAAAACTTTACATAAATGGTTAATAGATGTTTAGGTTTATATGTAAGTTATTGGAAAAATAAGGTAAGCCCATTACTAATAGTACTAGCCTAAAAGAAAAGCGCCAGAAAAAACTAAAATACATATTTATCCAACATAACAGAATGGGTGAATGACAAGAAGGTGAATTATTTCCTAATTTAAGTTTCATAAAGTGGGACATATGTTTTCTACCATCGCTAAGAAATGAGTGTGGTGCTTTATAAACAAAACATCACATCACATGAGCATCTCTATCTTCATCACAGCTCAAAGCGGTATCACATCGCAACATTGTTAAACATGTAAACAATGTTGATTGGTAAACACGTGTTTAAATTTTTATATAAACCCACTCTCATTTGCAATTTATTTCCATTTCACTCCCTTTGTATCATCTTCTCATTTATATTCATTATAATTCCAATTTCAATGCCAGACGCATATGTTGTTGCTCCTTCTTACTCCTCCCAATTTTATCCCTTCGACTTTTGCAATGTGTTCATAAACCATCATGGTCCACATGCGAAGACCACCTTTGTTAGTTGTATCTACCATCGG
>SNQJ01S0102302.1:0-30613 GCA_010110895.2 Picea sitchensis
AATTTCCAGATTTGCAGGGACTGTCTAATCTTCAGCTGAATCATGATCCCGAATGTGTTGATGTTGTAGCAGCATATGTTATGAGCAGCCCACATCTTCCAGACTTGCTGAAAAAGACAGATTGCAGCAGACATTTGCAGGAACTGAACAGTCCAGATCAGCAGTCTATTGTATTATGTGTTTTTCAAACAGATCTCGAGCAGCCTGCATTCAACAGTGAGATTAGTAAAGACAGTTTTCAACATCTTTTCAATCTACAGTTAGATCAGCAATCTAAAGAGGTATTGCTCCGTAAATTTGATGACCCTTTTGCTGACTATTTGGAGCCTATCAGCAGCATGAATGTTAAGATATTTATGTCAGAAGAAGATTCTCTTATTCATCTGCTCAAACCTTTCTTCTGCATGATATCGCTTCCATTGTTGTTCAAGTCAAGATCTAGCATGATGCCTGTAAATAAATTTCTTACATGGCTTCATTGGAAGCATGAGTTTACGTGATTAAGAAGCAATGCAAAGTGTTAGTGTAGGAATAGGCAAAAAGACGAATAAGCTCTTTATATGAGCACTTAGATTGCTTTCAGATATTGTTGAATAAACAGAGTTTTTGATCAGTTATGCTTCTGGCCCGCCAAGTTGCGCATTTGTTTGTTTGCATCCATACCGGTTGGTAGTAAGATAGGGGAACATACAGGTGTTGGAAGATTCATGGAATCTCAACATGATGCATTTTATAACTGGGCAATTGCTATATCCGATCGGGCCAAGATGAGAGGTCGCACAAAGGAAGCAGGAGAATTATGAACAACCAACCTTAATCCTATGTGGAAAAGCCTTCTCAGATACTTCTGCCTTGAAGAGAGCACTAAAAGTTGCAGCTGCACCAGCAATATCTGCACGCAGTGCCCTTCTCCTGCCTGCTTGGCTTCTTGCACATGAAGAATCCATAGTTTTGTTATTTGCATCAGAAAAGACAGTTCAGAGTTTCCCAGCTCTGCAGAAAGTCTTGCTTTCAAATGGGACACTTTCTAAATTTGGTCGTAGCAACTTCTTATCAATTCAAGGATATTCTTGGAGGATGGTCACCAGATTGCATGTGCACAATCTTTTGCAAAAAAGTATGGGCTTGTATGGACAGAGGGTAGGTTGTCTAAGTGTTATATGCGGTGATGCAAAACAGGCAGTTGCAGTTAAGAGCCAGCTTCAACAGATTGCTCGGCCAATGTACAGCAATCCACCTGTTCATGGGGCTCTTCTTGTATATTCCATCCTGAGTGATCCAGATCTCAAGGCTCTCTGGAACAAGGAGGTTAAGGTTATGGCAGACCGCATTATTGGAATGAGAGAAGCTTTGCGAGGCAACCTTGAAAATCTGGAGTCTCCTCTCAGTTGGAACCACGTTACTGACCAGATTGGAATGTTTTGCTATAACGGTATGACTCCAGACCACAGGTCAACAATAAAATTTAACGCAGTTGTCAATTTCATAAGCCACCAATATCTCAAAGATTCAGCTTCCAAAAATCGCGCAGGAGAAATCTCTACGTTTGTTTGAAACATTTGCCAGATTGAAGGCATTGGGCCGCGTGGCAGATGAGGAGGACGCGTACAGTTAAATTTTCATGAACAGATGGCTACTAAGCGCTATAATATGGTTCCCATACCAAATTAATTCACATGCCACGCAACTACATCAAATCCTCAGGTCGATTGAGTGTTTAATGGATGAGAAGAAGCTTGGTCTTCCCAGCAGTAGTGAACCATTGATTGATGTCAGTAGTGGACCTCTTTTGAAGTTCCATTTTGAAGAAAGCATAGCTCAGAAGAAAATTTTGATTCAGAATCCAAGTGAGCGTTCCAGTTTTTCTGATTTAACATCTACAAATGGTCAATTATTTGGAACTGTCGACCAGATTTTGGCTGTGGAACAACAAGATGAAGCTTGTAATCTCAGTTCAGGCGATTTATCTGATGCCCAGCGTATCTCTTCTCACCATATATGTCATTGCAGTGTGATAAATCATTGTCCTATTTGGTGGATAATGGAAGGCCCCATGTCCTATTTGGTGGATAATGGAAGGCCCCAAAACTGTCATTCATGACTTTTCTTCACCTTCAATCTGTAAGATAAAATTTCATCTGACTATCAAGAATTGTTCAAATATCAGTGTCTCAATCAGAGTAGAAACTTCTGACAATAGATCAGTAGTAGATCAGACAAGTGACACAACTCAAGCTTCAGCTGCACGAAATCAAATAGGTTGGTATGACATATCTTTAGAAACAAATGAGATGGAAAAGGTCAAAGCAGACCCAGGACAAAGGGCTTCTTCTCTCATACCATCAAATGAGTTTTCTGAGCTCTAGACCGTTGTTCCTTGCTCACCATTCATGTGGTTTGCATTAAGTTATACAAACATCAAACAACTAGGACCACAGTCTTCAGTTAATCTACCCTATCTCTATCTGTCTTTGCTCCAAGATGTTAGAGGGTTTATCAAACGAGATAAAATTGAACAAAGTTGTACAATTGTTCAATGGATTTCATTTGGCAAAGATATGTATTCGGCCAAACAGTAAGTGTATCGCTGCCACTTTTGCACAGTCTCGAAGTTTCATTTTCCAAATGCCTGGAGGGTGGATTATAATGATGAAACATAATTAATTGCATTAGTAGCAAAGTTCTATTCTTGTGTTTGAGGTGTTTTGGCCAAGTGAAAATTAAGTTAAATGAGACTTCTATGGAGGAAAAGAACCCTAATGCCTAAATTGACAACACCTGGAGCTGAACAATGCACACGGTGTCATGACAGGGAAAGAACTTGAACCATCTCTGTAGGTGATGGGTCATAGTGTATAGATTTGACCAAATAATTTGAAATCGGGAGGAGATTACAAGTTAATGAGAGAAAGGATGCTTCATCTAAGAAACCTTGAAGTCATTCACAAACATGCAGTAATCTAATTTTGATATTTTGATTTTTAAAATACTTCTATTTTTCTGTGGTTTAGGCAAGCCCACAGTGTGCTCATTAACCACCAAAAAGAAGTGCTGTCAGTGTATAAGGTTCTTAAATCCAAACAATGTTAACCACAGAAATCTGTTTCAACCAGAATGTTCAAAATTTTGCCCAGATTCGAGATATTCAAGTTGGAATGATGTGAAATCTTCTGGAATAAAATGATTATGAATTATCAAACCAAGTCTAAACACCATTCTTGAAAAAAGAAAGTCAAAAAACTTCTTTTTGACTATATTTGGTCATTTTAAAAGGCTACCCATATATCCGAGGATCTAAAAATGATTTGTATATGAAGCTGATGTTGTATTGATACATGATCCAGAAAAGGTTCACAGAGACATGGATGCAACCGGTTCACCTTATTATTGTCATTGTTCATGTCTATGATGATGAACTAACTAGTGGGACAAAGCCTAACAAATTGGTCACTCTGAAATTTGAATACTTGCTAAAGTTGCATGTTGTTTTGTGTTAGCTGATGGTATGCAAGGAGGCGTTGAGAACAATTTTATGCAACTTGTTTTCAAATAACACCGATTGAGCTTTCCCTAATCGACAGCTAAACTATCTTCGTGTCTCAACTTATTATCATGAGAAAAGTTATTAACAAAGGCCATTTAAATGGATTCAACACTTGGCAGGCATTGACTTCTTGCCCGAAGCTCCTCCATTTCTTGTTGATAACATATCTGAAATTGAAGAAGTTGCAAAAGGTGCATCAACTTTGGCGGGCTGAATATATATAGACAACTACATCCGTGCACTGTTTTTGTTGAATACCATATCCGCATTTGGCTGTGGCTTACTGGCATCTGGGGTTGACATTGGCTATTGATCTGTGGATTTACAAATATCTGTTACTATTCATTTTTATCCTCCTTTTGAATATGTAACTTTTCTTGCGTGTCTTTTCCAGGAAGAAGATTTACACTGAAGGATGTCTACTATTCTAAACTAAAGGATTTTATGGAAACTCACAAGAATAGAGTGCAAGACTGTTGCACGATGACCATATAATGATAACATGAGAAGGAAGCCCCAGTAGCTCTTCATTATGTGTTAGGGAAATAAAATAGATAAATCAATCAAAGGACAAGAAAATTAAGTACGTAATGTGAAAGAGAGGGATATTCTTTGCACGTAACGAGATTCAATGTTTGATTTTTGCAGCCGCTTTCGTGGCTTAGGCTTAAGTCTCGTGTGTGCTCATTAACAATCTAAAAGGCTAATGACTCATGGCCCAATACCAGCACAAGGTCTCTGAAGTAGGTTCTTGGACACCTCAGGAGCAAGTATCCATCCCAGCTTTGGAGCCAGATAGTTAGACCTCAAAAACGACTGGGCATTTTGAAAGAATGATGCCTAATCTTGTAAGGAAAATTTGATTAGCTTCCCTAGCTCAAAATCAAAATATGATTGTACCATTGGAAAACTTACGATCTTTAGATGTCGATTTAATTATTGAACGCGCGGAACCGACATTCCATGGTTGAGAAATTGATTTTTCCTCTAGCACTTTTTTCTGAAAATTATGACTTTCGATGGTTAACTCTCACCTAAGCTCGCAAGTTAACCAATCGGTGCCCCATCATATCCGCACTGAACGAAGTTTTACATGTGTCAGTAGATTTGTGATGAAAAGATTCGGGATCTTTTCCAATGAATGTCTAATGAATTATCAGATCCAGTTCAGCAGTTATTTTTGATATATGATGGAGAAAGGAGTTATTTAAAGGATATGGACATTTTTAATTAAAACATAAAGAAGGATACCGCCACATCAAGAATCTTGACTTAGTCTCTATTTGAAAGTCATCATGTAGCTTTGGGAGTCGTTTCTACACTTCACCAACAATCAACAGAGAGAAATCTTGGATTGGCCTCATTTTGAGGAAGCATCCCACCCTTTGCAACAGATTTTGACTTACTATTTTAAGTTGATTTGATCCATGTTTCGTGATCTTTAGGAACCATTTTGTAATGCTATAACATAGAATAGAAGATGAACGAGGTCTACTTGAGTGCTAAGTGATGTTGTTACTGTAATAAAAAGACTTATTCTTATTTTATAAAAAATTCAACTCTTCAGCTTAAAGCCGGCCGATTTTCCCTCTCGCTCTCGATATCTTGGCAGTGAAAGTTTTTTTGTTGATGCTCATTCAATTTGCAGTGATTGTCATTTCACTGGTTAATTGTTTTAGTTGATGATCATAAGTTATTTCTTTGGTTATTTAACCCATTGTGCTTGTTGGCATCAAGTATAATCTCGTTCATTAGTTGTTTTCTTCCCCATTCAATCAAACCTTGTCCGACCGGCATTGCTAGAAGGCCTTGGTGGAGATTTTGTATTCCTAGATAGTCTTAAAAATACAAATTCCAGTCCCTAGATATTCATCTGATCCGTGAACCACATCATTTATTAAGAAAATTGCTTCCAAAAGAGTTAGTTACCAAGCACCTCCGACTTACAGCCTAGGAGAATTTCATGGAGTGATAATGCGATCCAACTAGATCCTTCTCTATTGTAGATCCAACTTTTTATCCTCTTCGAAGCGAGCGAGAAATCTCGCATTACCCAACATGGAAGGTGTCCAACATCCTGGGCCTCCCGAAGGCCTCTGCAGTTTCCTTTGCCTCGTGAGCTCTATGTGGACTCTTGTTCTACAGATAATGCAAGATCGCAGTTTCAACCCATAAAAAAATGGTAATGGCTGATCATTCTACATGGATCTCGTTGCACCAACAATAGCCATGTTCTTCCACTCAAGAAATCCCATTCTCATTGGGGGTTGTAAGGAACGGTGAATTGTCTCCTAATACCCTCCTAGGCGTAAGTCTTCTAAACTCGCGGAGGTATACTCACCCCCATTGTGTGTCCTCAAAACTCTGATTTTCCTCCCCGCTCGCTCTCCACAAGAGCTTTGAACACTTGAAACCTCTTGAAGACCTCACTATTGGTCTTCAATAAATAGATCCAATTCCTCCTAGAGTGGTCATCAATAAATGTCGATAGTACCACATCCACCCAAGGAACCGATGACATGGGCCCACACACATCGATGTGTACTAAATCCAGTATCCTACCATCTATTGTCACCGCTTGAAAGACAAATTATGTTGTATCTCCCAAAAAGCGCGACACCGCGAAACCCTCATGTCGAAAATGAATCATGGAAATCCTGTCACAATCTTTCCTCAACACCCTCGTGAGCTCCATGATGCAAGTGAGCTATCCTCCTATGCTAAAGCTCACACAACTGACTTTTGTTGTTGCTACTAGCCAAAGCATGTAATCGCTGAAAGATGAGTCTGTATAGTTTCCCATCATGAGTCCCAATCACTCTAGTTGATGTGATATTGGACCCCTTAGGGTGAATGAGGACCATCACCTTGGAAAGACACCCCAAATCCCCTATCCTGAATGGTGGAAATTGATATGAGGTTCTTCTTCAACCCAGGGACAAACAAGACTTAAACACCATGGTGGCCTCAACTCCCTCTAAAAGAAAATTGTGCCACCCGGTCGCCTTGACTATAATGTTATTCCCAAGCACTATCTCCCATTAGATCCCCGACACTATAAGATCTAGTGCTCTCTAACACCGCATATTATGACCTGATGCTCCAATCGCTTATATACCATGCAATGATGATGTTCAATTGTAGACAGACCGACAAGGCGTGACATCTCTCCTTCAAACCGAGAGGCTTAACTCATCCTCCTCACCGATGTTGTTTACTACCCTCGCTTTCTTGTTGGGACATTGTCCAGTATAGTGCCCCATCTTGTTACAAGTAAAGCATTTAACTTTGTTCATATTCCTCTCGGTTGTTCAAATTTCCTTTCTATCGCTACTCGCCCCACCTTTGGGAATCTCTTTCTTCTTCTGCTCCTTTGCGTGAAGAGCAAGATCTCGCCATCATCCCTCAATTACGCTTACTAACTAGTAGATCTCCCCGGACCAACTTAAGCTCCTCCCTGCACAAAGTCATCCCATAGTCTCTCCCAACTAGGCATATGCTCTTTAGCTACAATGCAGTTTCTGCATAAAGCTCCCCGTGGTTTGGAGAAGCCATTTAAGGTTGTACTCAACAACTCATATGGATCCACTACCTCCCTCACAACTGCCAACTCATCATGAATATGATAAAATCTTGTGAAGAATGAGGCAACCGAGTCAGTCTTAGTCATCTTAGTGCCCTCAATTTCTCCTGGAGCACCATCTTCCAGTTTTTGTTTGGGCCTGCAAGACTACACAAGGACTGCCACATCTGAAGTGCAAAGTCCTTACCAGAAACATGAGGAATAATATGGTGTTTAACTGCATTTAGGATAGTCCTTCAGTCTTTGATGTTTCTCTTCTTGAACTCTGCCAAGAAAGCACTGCATCTGTAGGAGGAACAATGTCCCATAGCTCACCCTCCTCCAAAATCAAAACTATCCTAGCTTTCCATGGAGACCAATTGCCAGCCCCATGGAATTATCCTCCACCCTCAACCCTCTAACTGACATGGTTGCCAACTGATGATAAAATGACCAAAGAACTCTGCTGTCAAGGTGAGTTAAAATTCTGTCCAATGTCTGCAACTTATCAGCCCTCTTGTGCCTCCTTTTAGGCTCTGATACCATGAAGAACTTTGAAGTTCTTTATTGTTAGAACAGGTCTATTTTACCACTCTTCAAGGGCTGTTAACAGGTCTGTATTTGGACTGTTTAAAGGTCCCTAACTGCTGCCTTCAAGACTGATATCATGCTCATTTAATGCTGCTGTTATAAGGTTTAATTTAGGAAAGTTTATTGTCCAGAAATTAGTCTTTTTAACAGTCATTAAAACATAATATACACCTGATCTTTTCCACTTAAATGCTGATAATAAAATAAGCAAAACACAAAATTCATAAAATAAAAAAAAAAAAAAAAAAAAAAAAAAAACCCCCAAGGGAAAACCAGTGAAAAGGAATTTATTACGGAGCTTATAGGAAAAGTATTACAGCAGAGATTGCAACCAACTTATCTCAAGTTAGCAACCCCTTCTTCCTTGAAATTAGTGCTACAGTTCCTTGAAGTTTGCGCCCTCTTCCTCAAGAATCAGCGCTGTCCTTCCAGCATTTAATGCAGACAGCTCTCATGGGGAAATGCACCCTCTTCAAGGTAATAAATGCGCCCAGCTTCACCTCTGTTGTGCGCCCTTTTCCTCCTGCTGTGCGCCCTTCTTCCTCTCTGTTGTGCACCCTTTTCCTCCTGCTGTGCACCCTTTTCCTCCTGCTGTGCACCCTTCCAATTGTTGTGTTCCCTTTTCCTCTAGAGCAAGTGCACCCTCATTCTCAAGTGCACCCCTCTCAACAAATGTGCCCCCTTGTTTCCTTCTTCTTCTCCAAACCTCTTCCTTTTCAGTTTCTCCTCAAGTGAACAAATGCACTTCTTTCTCTTCTCTTTGTTTTTGTTATCCCTAAGATAACCTAGGAATCAAAGGCTAGATTAAATCTTTAGTTCTAAGATCAAGAGTGGAGATTAAATTCTCCCCTTAACTTAAGTTTCCTAAGTCACTTTTTTCATTAATGAGCTCATAAAGTCACTTTGACTTATAACATAAAAGAAGTAAGGGAGGGGTACTTTTCCCCTTTTAGTGTTAGGCACATCAACAACACTAGGGACCACTTCCCAAGGTACCAAAATTTAACAGCAAAAAAGGTGGATCCAAGAAGGGCCACAAACGAAAGAAGGAAGACTAAGGTTCCTCGAACTAAGGGAAGAAAGATCAAAGTCATGTGAAGTGCTTCAAGTGCCACAAGTTTAGTCACTAGCCTCTAAATGTCTTGAGAAGAAGGGGAAGGGTAAGCAGCAACAGCAAAAGCAATTTGCAAGGAGTGTAAAAGCTTCATAAGAGCTAATAAACTTGCATCCAAATTGGAGACAACCTCCTCCATGGTAAGTTCGTCTTTTCCACTAACACCACTTAGGCTACGTGGTATGTGGACAATGGAGCTGTAGACATGGCAAGCAATATATCAACTTTAACTTTATCGGCCCTCCTCACATATTACATCGAACCCCCTCTTCACACGTATCAGCCACCCCTTGACATCATGCCTGCCCTCTTCTCAAGAATGTATCGGCCCCCTTCCCTCTTACCTTGTCGGCCATAAGATTTATTCTTACACTGATACATCAGCCTCCCAAAACTTTCTCATGCCGATACATCAACCTCCCAAAACATTCTTACGTCAATACATCGACCTCCCAAAACTTTTTCTGCCAACATATCAGCCCTCCAAAACATTTATTTTGTGCTCCATTTTTCTTTACATATTGATATCAGCCTAAAAATTTATCTTTATCAGCCTCTTCTCACATCTTTATCAGCTCGAAAAAATATTTTTAAGCCCCAATACAATGAGGGATGGACGAATTAAACAGAAGGCCAGATTTCAACCAAGGTTTATGAACTATGAAGAGGATGAAAGAGTTGGTGGACATGCTAAAAAACACAAGGCATATTACCTCAGACATTGGTGGGAGCGCAACACAGCGCATAGGGCAAAACCTAGCTCCTGGTTTTTGTTTTTGCCATAAATTTTGACCCTGAATTCCATTTTGCACGCTCCTTATACCATCAGAAAGGTCTGCCAGCTATACAACTTCTTTGTTATAGGTTTCATGAGATTCATCACCATTCATTGCATATTTTCAAATTTGAATATTAACGCATTGTCAACAACCCAACAACCTGATAACATAGCATTTCAATGAGGATGTCCGTGAAATAATCATCAGAGGGACTGTTAATCTCACCTATTCAACTAGGTCATAACTCATGTTCATGAAGATATGCACCATCAGTACTACCAAGCCTGAGACTTAATGGGTTCTACAAGGCGCTTTTGGCCTTCAACACCATCTTTTTGTAATGGAATTTTCAGCCCTCAAGGTGGGATTATAATGTAATGGTCTGTATGGATCATAGTGAGATCGCTACCTTTTAGGACTTCATCATTAGAGGAGTCCTTTTCACCAAATGTTTTTTTTCCTGCTATTAATTTAGCTCTGTCCACTCTCTTATTAATTTCCCTTGAATTTTCACTCACAATAAATAATTCCTCCAAAGTGGTGAAAGGCGCTCTTAATTGTTTAGCCCTCTGTGAAATATTGTCTAGGAATGTTGTAATGACTGATGTAAGACATCTCAAAGTTTTGCAGAATTTCATTTGAAGTCTAGATAGGTTTTTTAATTTATTAAAATTGCCTGTTGGGTAATTTAATTAAATATTGATGAAAATGTAAAAACTAGGTCCTTGGGCTAATGTGCTCAAAAGAAATGGAACGAGACCCCTACACCATTGGACCAAGTTTCTCGCTCACTGGACAAGTTTTTGCTAGGTGTTTGTCCATGAGGAGTCTTGGTCATTCAAACAACAATTTGATTTTGTTTATATTGACATAGTCAAAATGTCAATTTTTTACCTCTTGAGTTAATTCGTTGAAGAGAGTGGGAGATGATGATTAAACTTTAGCCTATCCTATCATAACCCCTTTCTCACCCTCATAACCCATTCCCACCTAGCCACCTTCACTTTAAGTTGTTCCCTTTAGGGAAGTTGTGCCTCCTTTGAGGAAACTATGCAAACTCATAAAGTAATTAAAAGTGGGCCCTCTCTCCCCTAGTGTTTCCTCCTAGACCTTCCACCTCACCCCTTGACTAAGCAAATGTTTTTCACCTCATGCACTTCACTTCAATCCACAACCCTAACCCTAAAAATGTGCCCCTCCTTGAGATGACTTTAATTGTGTTTTGACACTTGTCTTAGATCTAAGGGGGGTAACTTTGCCTTCCCAAGTATAAATGAAGGCCATCTCACCCTCATTTCTCCATCTTCTCTCAGTGTATTGTATTATGCCCAAATCTCTCCCATTCTCTCTCTCCCATATTGCTCTTTCATTTCTCAAGCTTTCTGAAGGCATTTGCTCAAGCTTTCTCATAATAGAAGAAACTTTGGAGGAACCTTTGACACTTGGAGTATTCTTAGTGTTTGGTTGAGCTTATTGAGGTGACTTGTTTTTATACACTGTTGAGTTCTTAGTTTCTATATTAGAGTAGGAGATCCAAGCAAAATACTTGCTGGATAGATCTATAGTAGCATTGCTCTAGATCTTAGTAGTGTAGTATCCTTTCTTCTTCAAAGTATTTAGTGGATGATTTGGGATCTACTTACCTCTGCTTGGTCTTGTATCTTTTTCTCATATTCTTGCAGGTTGCTAAAGGTTAAGGAGGAGCAACTTCAGATTTGAAAGTTGTTCATTTAACCCAATCTTATTTCCTCTTATAGTTTCGGTTTTGTTTTTCTGCTGTAATTTCCGAGTATATGGGTAGTTTTATATGCTGAAGTAGATCAAAATTGACTACAAATACTACCATATTTCATCTTATATTTCTATTTTAAATTTAACGGAAATTTTATGCAGGTTTTTGTTGTTTTTCTGTAGTTTTCCAGCAAGTTTTTACTTTGCTGATTTTTGCAGGTCTGTAACAGAAAACAAGGAGGAACAGCCCTCTTGGGGGCCTTAAAACATCAACTAAAACCTCCTAAGTTGGGGTACCTACACCCCCAACACTTCTTCTTCTATTATCTTATGTCAAGCAAGTCTCAAAGAGTAACAAAGGGCTTGCACTTCTCATAAAATTAATGTTCTGCAAGTTTTGTTAGTTTATATTCCTACACCTAGGAAAGTGATTGACTTTGCCAACCATCCTAAATCATAAGCAAGGCTCTTTTGTTGCATTTTATTTTCCGTTTTAGTTTACATTTCCAACCCAATTTGGCACAACAAAGGAAGGCTTGGCTCCACCTTGTGCCATTGTTTGAGTTTTTTACTTAGTTTTGTTTGGTGTTTTTTTTAACTTCTTGTTTGCCCACACCTTGGAGTGTGATTGGCTTTTTCCAACCCCCAAAATTCCAGGTACAGCTAGTTGTGGTTTTTTCATTCATGCTCAATAATGGTTATGTTGTTATGAAATATTCCATTATGCTAGTGTAGGCCCATGAGGAATAATAAGCTTATGATGCTCTCTAGTTTCCTTTTCTTTTCAAGCCACATTTCCTTCAAGTACTTTTCTTTCAACTTCTTATTTACAAGTACTTTCTTCTAATGTCTTGCAATCTCATGGGCATGGGGTAACTTCATGGTTTAAGGCAAACATAATTTTCATCACTTTTGAAAGTTTTATTTCAAGTACTTCATGTTATTTCAAGCTATACACTTTGTTAAGTACTTCATGTTATTTCAAGTTACATATTTTTGTTAAGTACTTCCTTTTTACTTGCAAGCAATCTTTTTTACATTCAAGCACTTGACATTTAGCAAGCACATCTTGCTCAATACACAACTAACTTAATCTACCTTAGTCTCATAGGGCTTAAAATTAACTAGTCTTAATAGGTCACCATCTACTGACCCAACTTTGCCATCTAAACGAGAACTGTAAGGAAGCAACGGGAGGTGCTAGATCGGGGACAATTTCATGGTGTTTGGCATCCTTCCCGAGAGTACTTTTTTTTTTGGGTTGACCTGTGGAGATAGGGTGGGGCCTTGTTTACCTCGCTTCTTTAGCACCCAGCAACTATTTGGTATAAGCGGGAAAGTTTTGGGGTTATCACTTAGTCTAGGATTCACATCTAACTTCATAAACTTAATAATCCTATTTTAATCCACTACAACCTTGGGGAACTTTCATTTACATATCTTTATGGTTTAAGCTTAAGTAATCTTGCAAGCACTCTACTTTCTATTTACTTTCATGCAAGCTTATTTCAATTTTGTGGATGTTAACTAAGTGATTTAGAGGTGCACCCTTTCCCTTGGAGGATTTCATTTAAGCATTGTCATTTAATTTTAAGTTGTGCTTTGAGTTGTTGATCAACCCTTGAAGTTGTGCATCCTTTGGAGGCAACTTCATTGGTGGGTTTGTGTTATTTGTGTTTAGTTGAAGTGTTCTTTAGAGTTATGCATCTTGTGGAGGCACTTCAATGTTTGGCTTGTAGGTTTGATGCGTTGTGGTGATCTTTTCCTTCGAGCAATCTTTATTTCCTGGTCAATCAAGTAATCAAGTTAGTGTTTGTTTCTTTCTTGTCCATAGTGTATAAGTGTATAATCAAGCAGTATTTTTAGCATTCTTAGATTTGTAGATAAATTGTTATATTTTTTAGTTGTATCTAGCTCACTTTCTTTGCAATCTTTTGTAACTCTGCAAAATCTACCCTCCTTTAACTTTGCTGACTCCCTTTGCCCAACCTTAGGCACTAGTCTTAGTTGTCTTGTGAAAGGGCTTGCCTTTTGCATTGAATAGTTGCACTCTTTGCATTGTTTGCCTCATATTGTAAATACCTACTTCATAGTCTAGGAAACGTTGCTACGTCCGTAGGATCAAAGGTTTACAAAGATATAAATGATCATACAAATAATAAACGCGTTAAAGGACTGCAAAGTTTGTATTATGATGATCCGTGGATTACAAAATGGTCGAATATGACTAAATAAACTGATAATACTCGACTAAATCAACATAAAAAGGATCAATTTTAATACAACAGCGGGGAATCACGGGCTGAATAAAATAACAACACTGCTAGACTAAAGACTAAAGGATCTTAGCCGAATACAAATAAGCAACTAAAAGATAATACCCGGAATATATGGAGCACTACGGAATCAATGAAGAATGATGGAAGACTCAGATGATCTTCCCGGTGACTAGGCGGCCTTTTCAACACCAACAGCTAACCTGTGTCTTCTCCTGAATACATCAACTATCTCTCATGAGATGTTTTCTCCTCAATGACAAGTCATAATTCAGCATAATAATGAATTAGGTCGCTGACCCTTCTTTATAGCTTTCCAAAACCCTAACCATGTTGAAACCCTAATTCACTATGACTTCAAACCCTAAATCACCGTTGAAACACTAATTCACCGTTGACTTACTTCTATTTTAGCTCATAATGACTTAAATGCTGCTTTTAACCCTTTTTAGCCTAATGTCACTTTCCAATATAACACCTCGACTGACTAAATTCTAGTAACCCTCGCTTAATTTCTTGGCCTCGCTA
This sequence comes from Picea sitchensis, assembly GCA_010110895.2. NCBI lineage: Eukaryota > Viridiplantae > Streptophyta > Pinopsida > Pinales > Pinaceae > Picea > Picea sitchensis. Next base: position 14,126 of record SNQJ01S0102302.1, read on the forward strand.
TAGTGTAACGGGGCGTTTTAGACCATTAAGTCTCCTCTCTCGAGCTCCTATTTAGAAAGGGACATTACAGCCCTTCCTCAAAATTGCTTTGTCCTCAAGCAATACCAAATTGTGGTGTTGCAACACTCGCCGCTTCCCGCAGCGACTCTACCGGAAGCCCTGTCCATCCGATCAAACACTCTCTCATGACCTCAGTTTCTGCTCCCGGCCTCTGCATCCCAAAACCTCCCGAATTCAATTCCAATCATTCCTCCTCATCCAATCCAAGCTCGATGCTAATGAATTCTCCCAGTGCTTTTTTGAGGCAAGACTTGTGGAACATGTTATGAATATTTCTCCTCTCTCGAAGCTCTAGCTCGTAAGCAACCTCGCCATTTCAACGATGATCCTGTAGTGACCATAAATCGCTTGAGCTTCTACCTTCACTCTTTCTTTTAGATGATCACGAGGGTTGAGCCCCAAGAAACCAAATTTCCAACCTCAAAGTCGGGATTTATCCTATGCTCCGTCCAAGACTTATCTTCTGCCGATTTTAAGCTTCTTCCTGTGTTCTTTCAAATAATCCTGGAGAATTCTCCCAATTTCTATGATCCAACTGGCCTTGGGAGTTTCAAGGCTTTCCCAAGAATTGCCTACCAGTGGGAGCATCATATCCAAAGACAATTTGGCGTCACACCAATGAACATGTGGAAGGTGAAGGAAGCAATGTTCTCCTAAATGTAACCACTTTATTCCATCGTGCTCTTCGTCCTCCTAAGATAGTTCCTCAAATACACTCAACCTTTTACTTGTTGACAATCTCGGCCCGCCTATCTGCCTGAGGGTGATAAGGTGCTAGGTGTCAAACTCGGTTCCCTACCAACCAAAACAATTCTCCAAAGGTCCTTATGAACCCCATCGGGTCTCATTACCGACGATGTTCTTCGGCAAACCCAGAAGTCAAGACCTCCTAAGAAAGCTCGCTACCGGTTCGGCATACCACGGTATGACATAGAAGTGAGCAAACTTGGTCAATCCGTCAACCACTACATAGATACAGCCCTTACCATGGACCTCGGGTAGACCTGCGGATGAAGTCCATAGATATATTCTCCCCATTTCGCTCAAATGGGGAGTGGCCGGTAGCCCTCGCCGAAGAGCACGTTCTACGGTATTCTGTTGGCAAGTCACACCACCGACGTCTCTCATAACGTTTTGCTTGAGGCCCTTCCATGAGAACCTTCTCCGGACTATTCAGAGGGTTTTGGAAAACCCCTGATGGTCTGCTAGAGGTAAAATATGTACTGCGGTGAGGATCTTCTTCTAAGCCCTGAATCTAGCACCAAATAGACTCTATCCTTGTAAAATATGACATCGCCAAGGACCCTATATCAGTCATCCTCAGATCGCCTATCCATCACCTCACAAGTGAACTTGTTTCTGGAATATTCCACTAACAAGTGGATTTCCAATCCTTTGAAATCTCCATCAAATAAACATACCGTGCCCCTCGATAATGCACGCTACTGTTCTTTTTCTTCCCTGACATACTTTAGCGTCAAATTAATGCCTCGTATTCGCCACCCATCATTACTCATTGAGGTCGTTCTGCTCAAGGAAATGCTTCAAGATGTTGTGATCTATCTTGATAACTAATTTGTTGCCCACCAAATATTGTCCGAACTTAATACGCATGATTGCCAACATTTCTTTGTCATAATGGAGTAACCAACCTCTCGTGTTGATCAAGTCGCTCGGAACACAATGGGGTGTCCTCAGATCAAAACCGACCATCCTTCCGGTTTACGCGCCACTTAGCACAAATGGCGTGGGTGAAGTCCTGTAGTGCCACACCGGCGCCCATGACTTCATGACCGTATTTCTGTGATTTCTCGTCCATATGAAGGCCCCATGCTTGGTAAGACTGTCAATCCGCGTTCAACCCGAGAAAACTTCTACCTTAACCGCCTCAGAATAGTCGCGACAAGCGAAAGAAGCCTTCACCATGTCACGCTTCTGGGCCGCCGGCCAATCCGTAATGGCCTCGATCTTTGCGTACCAGACTTTGCACCGATGATGTGGTCATAAAGCAGCCCACATACCTGAATCCTCATATTCTGGACTCTTTTTAGCATATAATGTATATGCCTCCAGGAGGCTTAACACCATCCAAAAATTATGCTCTTGCCATGACCGCTATAGATCAAGATGTCGGGCTTAAGAAACCAAGATTGATTTCCTTAACTGATCCCTAATATATGGTTCATGCAAGACCGAATGGGCGGGTGCATTGGTTAGCCCAAATGGCATAACCAGAACTCGGCGTTCAAAATGACACGAAATGTCGCTCTTCTATGTCCTCAGTTTCTATGCTTTGATCTCGATGATATCTGCAGCTGTAGATCATTCTTGAGAAGAAAAACCGCCCATGCAAGCTCATCCATGCAACTCGTCAATGCGTTGGATAGGGTACCGCTCTTGATGGTTTTCTTGTTCAAGGCTCGCAGAATCAATGCACATCCTCCTGGTGCCATCCTTCTTCAAAACTAAGACAACTCAATAAGAAAATGGGTTGTTGCTCGATCCGATGTGTCCCATCGCCAACAATTGTTTGATTGCTTTTTCTATCTCATCCTGAACCTCCTAGGATGACAATATGGGTGACGCGGTTTGGCCCCTCCAACTCAATGGTGCTCTCAAACCCCCTGTCAGGGTTCCCCGGGTGGAATTGCCTCAAAGACTGCCGATGTCGTCCAATAAATTCTTGATCTTTGTATGGTATTGTTGTCGACTTTACAAATCCTTCTTATATTGATCAAGCATTTTATGGCATATGCTACCTCCTGTCTAAATATCCTCCATCCTCCCTGGCTTCAAAACTATCCTTCGGGCGCTTGCTTCCATATACCTCTTAGAACAACCTTCCCAATTCCATCTCTAAATCCCATTTCAAGGTTTGGTAGTTGGTAGTGATTTTTCCTAAGCTAATCATCCACCAACTCCTAACACCACATCTATGTCCGAGGTCAACCACATAAAATGTGTCTCTCTGTGTAGTTGCATAACTTCATCTCTAAGTTTGAACTCTATCTAGACACTCCACCGTATGGCCATTCATCTTCTAGCAGAACATCAAACCCCTCAAACCCTCTGTCTGAAGTGCCCGCTTCAATACTAGTGAAGCGTCGATGAGTTGTGGGTGGCCCCACCATCGTTCAAGGCATTGTTCGCTCTAATAATCCTCCGATACGGATGGTATCATACCTCGGGAACACCAAAAGGGTCTCATGACTCCTCCTTGCCGGTTTCTCACTGCTTCAGCAAGCTTGTAGACTACTAGAGGATGGGCTCTGCGGTTTGCGGGTCTACGAGGAGGTTGTTCCTCTGGTGTCAATTCTCCTCCGAACTAGTGGATCCATTATCCTACTCCTCCTCTTCACCGTCCATACCGGCTCATGTTATCTCAATATATCGAATTCCTCCTGCCCATGCACCTCCGTGGCTCCTGGACCTGCGATCTTCGCAAATGGGAAGCAAAGCTTCTTCCTCATAATCTCTCATTTGCCCCATCATCCAACTTCTCCTTGCCCTTCCATTCTCTCTGAATGGCTTCCTCGCCCTCATCCTCCGGGGCACAAATGGCTTGGAGAAAGTTTTAGTTCTTGGGTACCGAAATTACCAAATCTCGAAGTGTGAAGGATGGCATCCTGCAATGTGGGAGGATTGTATGCCTTCACCTATCCTCTCAAAGGCTCGGTGAGTCCTTCTATGAATAACACGATCAGCTCCGCTCGGAGAGAATTACACGCCACAAGCACCATCAACTTCCGATGAACGCTTCTCGTTGTGCCGCTTTGTCTCTAACCGAAGCCAGATCCCCGGCATGTATCTCAGATCCTTCCCGCCGCAAACCCGCCCATGAGCCTATTCAGAAACTCCCGAGATGCATCAGACCCAATGTCACTGTACCCATAGCCACCACTCCCATTGTCTCTCACCTCTATGTAAGGCACGCGAAAACTGATGGCCTCATTCTCTGTCATCTAGTTGAGCTTGTAATACGTGGCTATCTTCTGTACCCAAGTTTCCGCAGTATTTGGACGATCCGCTGAAAGAAGGGATGGTGAGTTTCAACTTTTCTGATGAAATTCTGAGGTTATGCCCTTTGTTGTTGCCAGGTCCTCCTCTCAGGGTTTCTCAAGGTTCTCGAAGTCTCTGCAGTCCAAAGTACTCGGATTAAGGTCGCGTCTTTGATGGAAGTCACTTACCCAATGTGCCGCATACTCTCCTATATACTGCAATGTCGCTCTCGATGAGGGTGGCCTCTGGCAAGGTTGGTGGCGGTGTTGTTACCAGTAGGGATGCTCCGGAAACCGAAACAAGGATTCCGGGAATCCTACTTCGCAGGTGGGCGTGAGAGGGTGACTCCTGGGTCTACTACCTACCTCGAGTTCCTGGCTGTGTCGTGATGCGACGCCAGGTGTTCAGGGTGTCCAACATAGCCAATCTATTAGCCACGTTTTCCAAGGATTCAGACATGGTCCGCTGACTAGCTAACATATCGCTGGATAATTCGCGATCAAAGTTGTCTTCGATCTACTGGCCTTGCCACGCTTCTTTGGTCGCCAGACTGCTCTCCTAGTATCCTTTCTATACTGCACTCTCACGCTTTCCAAGCTTTTCTCGCTTTCAGGCTCTTCTTCCTTCGATAGGGGTAAATTAGGCCTATGCCTTCTTTTCTTATGCTTGTTGTAAGTGATATATTCGGCTTGCTCACGCGGTTCACTCTTCTCGTCTTTTGTTGTATCACTATTGTTCTAAGCCACACGGTGACTAAAGCTCGGCATGATCAGAATGTTCCTTTAATTTGGCGCTAGTCTAGAAACGTTGTTACGTGTGTAGATCAAAGGTTTAAAGATATAAATAATCATACAACACAATGCACAAAAGGAGGAAAAGTTTGTATTATGATATCTTCAGATTATAAAATGGTCGGACGCGTGTCAATTAAAACTTGACAATACTCTAATTGTATCAATAGACAAAGGCATCTTAGCCGTAATACAAATGTTAACTCATGACCGTATCAAAATAATAACACTCAAATTTTAGATCAAAGACAAAAGCATCTTAGCCGTAATACAAACAAGCAACTAAAAGATAATAATTTAAATATGGGAGCACTATGAATAATGAAGAATGATGGAAGATCCGATGATCTTCCTGTGACTAGGGTGTGTATTTCAACACCGAACTCAACCAACTAGTGTCTTCCTCTCCTCGGAATACATCAACTATCTCTCAGATGCTCTTCTCCTCAATGACAAGTCATAATCTATATAATGATGAATTAGGTCACTAACCCTCCTTTATTTCCAAACCCAACTTGGCGCCTGAAACCCAATTCACTATTGACTTCCAAACCCTAAATCACCGCTAAAACCCCTAATTCACTGTTGACTTTCTGTTTTTCAATATAATGACTTAAAAGCTTTTAACCCTTTTTTAAGTCAATGTCACTTTCCAAATATAACACTCAGGATCGAGGACCTCTAGTAACCTGAGCACTCTTCTAGGCCCCTCGCTATAGTCTAACAAGGAGTATTAAGCCTCCTCTCTGTTGCTCTTATTTGGAAAGGGACCTTACACATATAGGCTAGATTCCCCCAAACCATTAACTAATTAAAACCAACTCAGAAATCAACTTCTTAATTTCACATAGTAACTAGGGTCTACCTCCTTGGCTTCCCTAGGAGGCCTAGATCGAAGAGGTTCAAGCTGCAGGTGACAAGGGCTTTGAACCTAGGCATTGTGCTCAAGGACACTAAGTGAGTTGGACTTGTACCATGTTTGCAAGTGTATAAGGAAGGCAACAGGACTCAAAGATCAAACTCTCAGGAAGTTGATTTGAACTCCTTATTAAGTTGCCAATTGAATTCTCTATGTTTAAATGCATCTTTTAAAGCATGTTTTGAAATTTTGTATATTGGCAACTCATGTATTTTGTGGTAAATGGCATCCAGGTACTGATACTGAAAGAGGATTACACACAGGAGTCTGAAGCATAATGTAAAGAGTGGACAACATAAGCATGGATGCTAGACATTAGGACAAGGAGGACCCACCAATACACAGCAATGACTCTACAAATGTTATCTACAACAAAGGATGAGGTACCAGTGCACGAGCAGCAATCAAAAAAAACAAGAATCAAGTTCAAGTGGCAAAGGATAAAGTACAAATTTAAAATAAGACATGAAATTTCATAATAGGCAAGTACCAAGAAAATAAGAAAAGGAGACCCATGGTTTGCAAGACATCATATGAGGCGAACTAGGGCCAAAATCCATAATGGCCTAGTAGCACTAAAAGACAAATTCGAAGTGTAAATGTACATGATGTAGGAAATAGTAATTATGAACATTTATGTTGATGGTATTTCCTCGTCATTCCATAGAGGATAAAGACAAAAGGTCAAGAGTCAGGGAGGCAGAAGGCCAATAGTCAGGGTGAATTTTAGTAAATAGAGTCATTGTATTCAAGAGAAGGGATTTTGACTCTTGGAGCTTCCATGTACTACTGCTGGAACTTTAATGAGGAGAAGCCTTTTGGCCAAGTCATTTATGAAGAACTTTGATTCTTGTGTTGCACATGTTGTGGACTATTCTACTACTTTTACTCGACACTGGAGTTGTGTAAGAATGTATCTCACATTGTCGACTATTCTTATGTGTGGCTACTGCATTTTTATTTATGTTCTTCAAGAAATATTTGTCTTAATCTGTGAGCATAGGGCAGTAAATGATTGTTTTAATGCTGGACTATTATGGGTTTGCGATCATTTACCCATAGTCATGTCTTTGCTTTGTGTGAACTATTTCCCGAGTCATTGGCAGGAGCATGTGTGGTTCTGTGTTTTCCTTCTGGTTACTTTTAGTTTCGTCTGAATGCATTCATTTTCATCTTAGATTAGTTTCATTTCATTCTTTAGCTTAGAAACCACGACCAGTGGACTTGGCCACAACTGATAAACCCCAAAACCAGTAACGGCTTCCAAGTTAGAATCTGGATGGGTACCCTATTCCAAACGGTGTGAGGTCTAATTGGGACTTCTCACTAGGGGTAACCCCTGCTATTGATGAAGGTCACAGACCCTTTAACAAGTTCATGGAGAGAAGATGAATTGTGGACAACATCATTCTAGTTCAAGAAGCAATACATACCAACTGAGCCAACAAGGATAAAGGTATGATCATACAAATAGATAAGGAAAATGCATTCGAGAAAGTCCGACATTCATTTCTTTTTGATGTTCTCTATAAATTTGGTTTTTGTTCACATTTTATTCAGTGGATGCCATCTTGTATTTGCAATTCCTAAATAGCCCCATTGGTTAACGATAGGCCAGCAGATTTTTTCAAAGGAAGCTAAGGACTTAGACAGGGTTGTCCCTTATCTCCTTTGTTGTATATTCTAATAGCCGAGTCCTTGAGTTGAAAATTGGATGTTGAAAGATGATCTGGTAATTTGCCTAGAATAAAGATTGTAAGAGGAACAAAGAGCATAAATCATTCAAAATTTGCAAATGATACTCTTCTTTTGGGGGGAGCATCCACCATAATGGCTAGAAGATTCAAAAGGATTCTTGACATGTTTTTAGACTCATCAAGAGGTAAAATAACTTATGTTTCCCCATCAAGAAGCATGGACTTCCTTTAAGTATCTAGGAATGCCAATATGCTTGACAAACCCAATAGCAAGCACATCCTTGGCAAAGTATATTGGGGAAAATCAAAACGAAATTTTTACATTGGGGAGTGTACTGGCTAAACCCAGCTAGACGAATGGTTCTTGTAAAGTCTGTACTATCAGGTTTTCCCATTTTCCAGTGCTCAGCAATGTTGTCTCCAATGGGGGTGATGCGTCAAGTGGGTCAAGAAATAAAGAAATTTATTTAGCAGGGGGGAAAGACAAACACCAAGAAATTCCACTTGGTAAATTGGAACACGGTTAGAGCAACACAAGAGAATGGTGGATTGGGGATAAGGGATCCTTCCATCATGAATCTGACTTTGGGAGAAAAACTAATATGGAGGCTGATAACAGGTAGCTATGATTGGTGGAAGAGTGTACTACATAAAAAATATTTTTATGTTAAAATACTTTGATGCATTGATGGATCGTTAGAGAACATAAAGGACCCATCCATTCTAAAACTCATCAAAGTTGTTGCTCCAATAATTCGTGACCAGTTAACATGGATACCCGGCAATGGAAAATCAGTTCAAATATGGACAGACGGTATTATGGGCAACAAACCACCTGAAAAGCAAGCCGAATTGTCATCTTTGAAGAACTGGATGGATGGCCAAATCTAAAAACCTTATTTGATATATTTGAATGGTCAGAAATCTCAGGCCACTGGATGAGATGGCAAATTGGAGAACCCCAAGCATATCTTCTACCATATGTTCAACTCTTCTTTGACGGCCTCAAAGGATGCACGCCCTGGAATATAGTAGCTATGGACTGTAGAGGGTGGGGCTTGATGGATTATAGTGTCAAAGGAGGCTATCTTTCTATGCTTCAAACTCAACCTCTCCCTTAGCACTCAAAAATTTGGAAGCATATTTGGCACTCAGATGGTTTACCCAAGGTTAATATTTTCTGCTAGACAATGGTACATGGAAAAATCCTGACAAGTGAAAATCTTTTGAAACAAGGAATTCAGGGTTCAACTAGATGTGCATTACGCCTCTCCCACTCAAAGTCAATCTAACATTTATTTCTAGAATGTGAATATGCCAACAATGTTTGGTGAGTTGGTTTCTCGGAGATCAGAAATCAAATGGAAATACCAAAGAGTTGGAATGGCATGCTCACTCATTGGGTGAAAAGTTATAGAGGAACGTTTAAGAACAAACCCCTTGTAAAACGATTATGGGCAGCCCTCCCCAAGTATATTTACTGGAAAAATTTTCTTGAACCAGGTTGTATTTAAAGTTTAAACAGGAACTAGATGCTCCTTTCAGAGTAGCGGCCAAGGCAAAGGGTTTTTTAGTAGAATACATTAATTCCAAAGGCAAGCAATTTCCAGAAAGTCAATATTGGGACGAGGATGAACAGAGATGGATTCAACATTTTCAAATTTCTCCTACTTCAACCAAAAGAGTAGGTTTCAACTTTCAAGCCTTCTTTCAGATCAAACTGGAAGCTTCGAATGGATGCAACTGATTTTCAACAATGGAGATCAGAACAACAATCATATTTTTTTGTTTTTAGATGGTGCATCAGAAAGTAATCCAGGGGTAGCAAGTGCAATCCTCACTAATCCTGAAGGAAAAATTGAACTGTCATCCAATAACCACGCAGAAGTTTACTCGCTGCTCCAGGGGCTAAGGCTAGCGGTGGAAAAGCATATTCGACATTTAATTGCTTGGGGGACTCTAGTATAATTGTCAAGTCAATGAACAAGAAAACATGTCCAGTGGATCATAGACTTGCCTCAATTCCGATTCGAGCGCAATATGAGGCTTCAAAAATACAAGAAATCTCCTTCTTTCATGTATTAAGGAGCCATAATCGCCAAGCTGACTGACTGGGCAACAAGGCAATAAAATTGAAAATGGGGGAGCTCTAGGTAAATGGCGATTTATTCACCCAAGCTATACCATAATGTGCCCCTTGGTAATTAAATGACAAGTACTTCGAACATATCAAGCCATGTGTTCCTCGTGCACAAGCCCATCCACCAAGACAAAGCAATAAACACAATGAGACTCAAGGTAGCTCCCTCACGCATGTTTGAAGTAGCGGGGACGAGAGGTATTGAAAGCTCGGGTTTAATTTACTCTGAGTAAGGTGGGACAATGGCCAGTTCAACCTCAATCCGGTGGGAGGAAGACGGGCATTTCTGCACGAATTCAACGACATTCTTCAGGTTGGTAGTCTGTCTGGTTCCCACTCTGTTTGTTCTTCTTCAGCTGAGTTTACATAGTGCTCAAAAGCTGGTTGGTAGCACAACTGCTCTCCCTGGTTATATCATGGTTTTCAATTTGAATTTCTGAGGGCTGGAGCTCTGGGTTTAAAGCTTTGGTCTTTAATCTCTAGAGGTGTGGTTTTCTCTAAGTTACCAGGATTCAGATACAGATACAGATACGGATCCATCAGACTTTTGAAAAGCTAGGACCAGATACGGCGGGGAAATGGCAAGTACAAATAATATAAATATATTTTTATGATTAAAAATAAAACCTATATAGAAATTTAAAATATATATATATATATATATATATAATTTCTATTTACATTTGTAATATATAATACTGATATTATGGCCCGTGGGTTAGCTCGAGTGGTTGACTCATATGATTTGCAAGAGGGGTCAAGTCCTTGAGTTGGGTGCCTTTGTGACATGTTAATATGTTAATACTTGATGTCATAGTCGGGTTAGGCATACTATAGTCTACGTCGAAGGTTTAACCTGATGACCGTCCATCAACAAATGATCAAGTTGATAAAGTTTACATTCCTGTGCATAAATTACATGGAAAAAAATTATAATACTTATATTAAATAATTAAAGTATAATACTTATAAATAATAACTAATATAATACATTAATTATTTTATGTAAGTTAAATCATAAACTTATTATATATAAATAATAATAATTTAATACATTAATTACTTTATATAAGTTAAATAATAAACTCATAATATATAAAATGCCGATATAAATTAAGACATAAACTTTAAAACTTAGATATTTAAAACTTATACATTAAAGTTCATATATTTTAGATAATAAACTTATAATATATATACACACACGAAAGTTACTTTAGAAGTTTAATATAACTTTCTGGTAAACTTCTTAGTTACGCCGAAGGCGTTCTATAGGGGAGGTTCTCTGGGAGACCTTCGTCCTCTGTCCACACCCTATAAACAATTGACACGTGCATATATTTACAACGTATCAGCATATGCCAGATGTGTTTGTTTGCAACCGGACCTTATCGTTCCTCCACCGCCATGCTGCACCACCACCCTTATCGTTCATCGCCTATAAGGAGTATAGCCGGTAGCATTTGAGTTGTTTTATGATTTTCTCGGTTGCTGTTTGTGAAGGCTTGAAAGAGAATGTTCTCTTGTGTGTAGAAACATGCAGGCTCTTGATAATTTCTACAGCTGCAAGTGTACAGACACATGGACCACTACACGACGAAGCTAAGGGATGACCGACGAGTCGAATTCGGCAGCGACAGAACATCATACAGAGTAGAAGGGGCGCCCTTCGAGTTCAAGTTCATCTACACCGAGACCCCTAAGGTGAAGCCTTTGGCCCTCAGAGAGCCCCCCTTCGTTCCCTTCGGCCTGCCCACAATAAACAGGCCTTGGACAGGACGAGCCCCTCTTCCCAAGAGCATGAAAATGCTTCCCCAGTTGGATTCCTTCAACCATCCTCCGCCCGGCAAGAAGAGCGTCAAGTACGTCCAGGCACCCGGCCCTTTTCTCATAAGCAACTTTGGGTTTTCAGGATGCCAGGACCCGGGATGAGATACTGGGGAGCCTCTGTCGAGGAACGAGATTAACGATTAACGAGCTCATAGAGAAGTGCATTCAGGGAAACCGTCAAGTTAATCTTGGTATTCCTGCTAATTTACGTCTTCTCTTTCAGCCTAATTATGTTTACTCAGACACACATAGCACAAACCCATCTAAACCTAAATCTCGAGGTTGTTGCAAAACCCAAAGTTGCTTATGAGATGTGTCTCGATCTAGGTTTCTATGATTCTGTGTTGGTATCTATATTCAATGCATCCAATACATTATCTGATGGTTTCTATATTCAATGCATCCATTACATTATCTGAGTTCAATTCACTATCACACGATCCACTTCACTATAGCACACAATTAGACACATGCACGAAGAGTTCACATGGATGGCCCCCACCCTCATCTGGGCTGCAGAATCCTCACTTCACTTGATGTAAAAATAAGTGAAGCAAAAGAATGAAAGTACTGAAAACTATTAGAATATCATGCCTGAATAGTCAATGCAAAGATATAGATTCACAATGTGCATTCTATAAGCTGCGTGCAAGGGGTGATTCATCAACCTTTAGACTGTGCATTGAATATGGACACTAGGTCAAATCCATCTAAACACAGCCCCCTTATTTGCATTTCAAGGTTGCAAAGCTCAGGCATGCATATATTCAGGTTTACATCGACCACTTAGCAATTTTCAATCATCACAGTCTATTCAGGTTTACATCGACCACTTAGCAATTTTCAATCATCACAGTCTATCTGCTTATGATTTCCCTCAAAGCAGTCTTTCAATCATCGCAGTCTATCTGCTTATGATTTCCCTCAAAGCAGTCTTGATGACCCTGAGCACTCTCCAAACTACCCACCAAAAACAATCCAACAAAGTCACTGGAAAGGAGGGGCGGGGGGTGAATGGTAAAATCCCTTTAGATAGCTACTGGCCCCGAAAAGATGGCAACTGGCCCCGAAAAGATAGCGACCATATCGATGCAGGTGTCAAGTTCATTAAAAATGTTAGTTGCAAGCGCCATTGAGAAATTGTTTGTAACCCATTGGTGATGATCATCTATGTCTGTGTCTTCTCATGCACCGACAGAGTAGTTGTCTTAGTTTAGAATGTATTGGGACATTCTTTTAACAATCATTTTAATTTTGTGATATTTTTTTGGTTTTTAAAGTGCTTAGAAAGCACACTGTCAATTTCTTTTAGTTTAATTGCCAAGTTTGAGGGATAACTATTCTGCCAAAATCACCTGGGCTTGCATCCAGTTTCATCTTTTTGAAACTCATGCCATTCAAGTGGAGCGACCATAATGAAAATGCAACCTTGTTATACAAACGACTTCAACTTCACCAATGAACCTAAACCCTGGCCCATTTATACTTGTATGAAATTGGCTATTATTTAGTTTTTCATGAGAAAGTGAAAGTATTTATGAGCTATTTATTGCTAAATAGACAATATGATAAAACAATCCATATGTATATATATTAGACTATGTTTTGGATCGAAGGGAAATAAGGGCAGTTAAGAAGATAACAGCAAAAAAGGGAAAACTGTATGTTTGATCTATGCATGTTGTCAAAAATCGAAAGAGCGAAGTTCAAAGTGAGAATTTTGATGACTGCTTGCAAGTCCGAATTTACAACTAATCCTTCACTTTTATTTATTCCTTCACTTTTCTTTATTTCAGTAAGAAACTTAAAACATTGAAATCTGAAGAGTGAAATAAAAAAGCATGCTTCTCTCATATTTGCCTTTTGTCTTGTGAACTGATTATCGAAAATCTCAGAAAATTAGTTTTGTTTTCTTTACTTTTTGAAAATTATAAACTGGAATCTAATCAACTCAATTTCTTTATTAAAAGGTCCAAATGGGTGAAACTGAGTCAAACTAGCCTGAAATCTATTTTGTGACCTACTGCCATACTGTTCTGAACATGAAGTGAAATCATTCAGAATGTGCTCAGTACAAACAACCAGATTTGATACAAAACAGAGACATGTTAATGGATCTATTGAGCCAAACCCAATAAATCAGAATCGAGACTATAAACAAAACTTTTATTAACTTACAAAGCCACTATTCTTCATAGATAACCTGATCCTTTGGGTCCAGGTAAATGCCTACTTCAGCATTGGCATCGTTCTTCATATTCTTGTCGCTAACATAGCTCAATATGCTCCACAATTTTTACAAGATGATTTATAAATTTTGGAGTCATCTATTGAAAATGGAGGACATTTAACTTACATTAACACCAATATCAGCCTCACCTATGCATAACAAGAAATCAAATTTGTAATTTTCGGTGGGTACCTAGCTCCAGAGTATGCTTTGCGTGGTCGCCTTTCGTAGAAAGTGGACATTTTCAGCTTTGGAGTAGTTGCTTTCGAAGTTGTTAGCAACAAAAGACATGAAGATAGGAGTTTTCCATAGAGATGGTCTATCTTCTGGATTAGGTACCAAATTCTTGTGAAATCTCAAACATAAGTGATTTGCTTGTACTTATTTTATCAAAGAAATCTTTGAAATTATTTGACCATGAACAAAAGGCACTGCAGATGTTGAGAAGAATCGTCTCTGCAATATTTCCCTCAAACGCTATGTCTAATATCTGTCATCGTCATTGAACTGCAGACTTGGCATTTGTATGAGGAAAACAGACTACTAGATTTGGTGGACACCGACATGCTTTCGAGCTACTCTGAAGAAGAAGTGTTGAGGGTTATTCACGTGGCTCTTTTGTGTACACAAGCATCTCCCTCACAACGACCTTCCATGTCTCAATTGGTTTCCATGATATCAGGTGTTATAGAAACTCATCCTCCACCATCTCGGCCTGGATATATCACCGATTCACTGTTATAGATACTCATCCTCCACCATCTCGGCCTGGATATATCACCGATTGACAGTGCTCTGAAGAGAATACCGGGATTCTATCAACCAAGAACAATGGAAATTCATGGAGCTGGAACATGAGCTTGACATTGGAGGAGAGATAACAATTCTCCAAGAGCTTCGTTGCCTGCAGACCGCATTTTTATTTCCATTTTTGTATTTTGTCTGCCCGCTGCCGGGTGTACTTCTCTACTGGAAGTATTGTAACATTTGGTGTTGTTCCATGAAAATTTAGCCAGGTTGCATGGGTGGTGGGAGGTTGAGATCTGTGTTTTGATGTGACAGTTGGCTTAATAAGGGATGTAAGCAATGTAAGCAAATTTATTTTCCTCGCTTAACTACTACATGTTTGGTGGGACCATTCGAATCAAATAATGCTTTTAGGCAAATTTCTTTAACTTTACTAACTTTACAAGTTCATTCCCCTTTAAGCACACTTTAATACATATGATTTATTTACTAATCTTAATGATATGTATGTGATGGAATAAACCAATTTGATATATATGATATATTTACTAATCTTTGGACAATTCGAATCTAATCATGCTTTTAGACAAATTTCTTTAACTTTACTAACTTTATAAGTTTGTTCTCCTTTAATCACAATTCAATACATATGATCTATTTACAAATCTTAATGGTATGTATGTGATGGAATAAACCAATTTGATATATATTATATATTTACTAATCTTCGAAGTAAGTATGTGATTAAATATATATATATATATATGATATATTTACTAATCTTCGAAGTATGTGATGGAATTGGCAATTTGAATTATGAAAGTATGCATTTAATTTCTATACTAAACATGATTCATTGGTTGTAATGTTGTCTTTTATAAAAGTTGTGTTTGTGAGGGTTTGATTTATCTAAATGTCATTTAGATATAAGAAATTAATGTAGTAAACCTATTAAGATTTTGAGATCATATAATAACATTAAAATGGTGGATAATGTTTTTCGTCTTTGTACATCCAACATGGTATTATTTTCTAGCATACATTTACTTGTTATTTACAATAGTATAGAGTTGTTGAAAGGAAAAATACTGTTCTTGTGGAGATGGTCACTAGAATGTTGCATGTTATGGATTTGGACTTTGCATTTTAGGATTGTTGAATTTAATGCAGCTGCAAGAGCCGTTCTCCTGAAGGATGGCATAAGACCCTAGTTATTGACTAGGGCCCCCAGTTCACTCCTGGGGTTCTTGGTCTGGGACCAAGCAATTAGAGCCATGGCAAAAGACCCTTGTGAGGGCCCCCAGTAGATAACTGGGGTTCTTGGTCTGGGACCAAGCAAAAAGACCGTTGTGTGGGCCCCCAGTAGATAACTAGGGTTCTTGGTCTGGGACCAAGTAGAAAGACCCTTGTGTGGGCCCTCAGTAGATAATTGGGGTTCTTGGTCTGGGACCAAACAGGAAGACCCTTGTGTAGGCCCCCAGTAGATGACTGGGGTTCTTGGTCTAGGACCAAGCAGAAAGACCCTTGTGAGGGCCCCCAGTAGATGACTGGGTTCTTGGTCTGGGACCAAGCAGTAAAGACCCTAGATGTATTCTAGGGCCCCTAGATGTGTTCTAGGGTACCCATGCCTAAAGCATGGGTTGATCCTTGGTCTTGTACCTTGGTGGATAAGACCCCAGATATGTTCTGGGGCAACCTAGTCCTTGATCAAGTAGATGTTGGTGTATGATCCTCTTCCTCTCTTCCAGGATGGTCCACAGGACCTAGGAGAGATTTTGAAGGCGGGCATGACCACATGAGGGATGTATCCCATATGCAGTGATGATAAAGTCAATTGGTCACCTTGAGAAGTATATGGACATGTGTTGCCACTTAGTAAACCTCTCGTATAACCCCCATCCATGGTTTTTGAGCTTGAGTTTGTTTGAGGGCTTGTATTTTTGTTTTAGGGTTAATATAAAAAATATTTAATTAATATTAATTATAACATATTTAATTAATATTTATATTAATTAAATATGTTATTTTTAATTGTATTTTAATTATATTTTTTATTACCCTAACCCTAGCCTAAA
>SNQJ01S0102308.1:0-13308 GCA_010110895.2 Picea sitchensis
CATTAGGAGCTTGTTAAGATCCTATAGGAGTGTTATATGTTTCAAGGTATTTGCATGTGCTAACAACAGTTACGAAAACACTTGCAAGGGCACCTTAAAAGAGCATATAACCATCAATTAGAAGGTAGAACTCTTGGCAGAAATTTCAAACCTGTGTGTTGTCCTAAAACAGCAACAAGAACAGCTTTGATAAGAGGTCAAAAGACAAACATGTTGGGAAGCCTTCTAGGTCCTCAAAAACCTACAAACCAGATGTTGTATGGGAAAATTCTAAATCTTTGAAGTTAGGATAGGTTGCATCAAACCCCCTTTAACCACATTAAAAGTCGATCAATATTTTTAACCCTAATGCAGCAATGCTACTATGCAAAGTTATATTTTTTTTTTTAAAACAATTAATTAATTAATTAAAAAAACGTTGAAAAGAAATGATTTTAAGATATGAAATGTATTAAAATAACAAATAAATAAATAAAATTAATTAAAACAAAGTTTAAATTTGAAGAAACATAGAAAGGGAGGTTTTGGTCAAATAATGTTTCAAAGTTTGAATGGTGTATGAATAGTTAATAATGCACATGAGGATCATATGAGGTGTCCGAGGGGGTAGGGCATAGACCAATCGACCCTCTCTATCTATTATCCAATACATTTTAAAACCTCTCATTAACCAATATCATATAACTCGTCACAACTTCACGTATCGACCATGAAATAGGATTTCGATTATGGTGTCTCGGCCATGAAATAGGTCTTGGATCCCGGTGTGTTGGTCGCCTTACATTTTTCGAACATAAAAGTTTCACACACAAAATTGTTTTAAAGCAATGAACTAATGTCTAGTTTAAGGGAGAGAGTGGTATATGTTGATTTGGGCATAAAAGACAAGGGGGGTGAGGTGGACAAGGGGGGGCATAACCCATGCAACCCCCCTCTTAGCCTCATCCAATACACTTAAAATCATTTCATGAACCATATGTTATAACCCCTCTTACCCTTGTGTATCGGTCAACCACTAGATCTTAAATCCCTCACGATGGCCGATACACCATGTGTTGGAACAGTCCATGAAAGTTTTTTTTTTTCATAATGGTCGATACACCATGTATCGGTGTTATTCACACATTTCGATTTCGAATCACCTGGTTTCGCCGATGACACTTGAACTTGGTTTCCTTGATCACCTGACTTGATTGTTTTTTGAAAAAATCTAAGATCTTTGTTCTCCACCGACATAGGATGTGTCAGCGGGCAATCCACTCTGTCAGTGAATATAGTATGTGTCGGGGCTCTTCACGCATCTTATTCCATGGAACGATCGATCATTTTGTTTCCATAACTTTTGACTTCGAGCTTTGTTTCATGCGCTTCTTATACCGTTGGAAAGGTCTCGTCGAGATCTACAACTTCCTAGTTATAGAGTTTCAGAATTTTTCACTGTTCATTCCATATTTTCAATTTTGTATACTGGTGTATTGTCATGAACCCAAGAACTTGATAACACAGCATTGCAATGGGGATATATGTGGAACAACCACCAAAGGGATAAGAGATCAAACTTAGGGAAGCAAATCCGAACTTCTAACTCAGTTGCCAATTAATTTCTTCATGTTTGAATACCTTTTAATTTATATTTTGAATCTGTATGTATGGGCAACTCATGTATTTGGTGTTGAATGACACCCAAGTACTAGCTGAAAAGAAGATCACAAGCGAGGAAGTATGTATACATGGTGTGTCAAGGAGCAAACCATATAAACGTGGATTATCTATGTCAAGATAAGGAGGATTCGTTGTGTAAGTATGTATACATGGTGTGTCAAGGAGCAAACCATATAAACGTGGATTCTCTATGTCAAGATAAGGAGGATTCGTTGTGTAAGTATGTATACATGGTGTGTCAAGGAGCAAACCATATAAACGTGGATTATCTATGTCAAGATAAGGAGGATTCGTTGTGTAAGTATGTATACATGGTGTGTCAAGGAGCAAACCATATAAACGTGGATTCTCTATGTCAAGATAAGGAGGATTCGTTGGTACACAGCAGTGTCGCGCTGCAAGTGCCTCCACAATAAGGATGATATGACACATTGTAACCATTAACAAAAGAGAATCAATCCCAAATGGCAGAAGACAAAGTACATATCTCATGGTGAGAAAGGCTCAAGCAAAGAGGCAAAATGGACCCATAGTGTTCAGATCATTCACCACATTGTATGAGGTGAACTAGAGCCAAAACCCATGATGGCCCACTAGCACTAAAAAACTAATTCGAAATGTGAATGTACATGATGTATGATATATTAAATTAAGAACATTTTTGTTGTCATCATTCCATAGAGGATAAGGAGAAATTACACCCAAAATGAAAGGTCAAAATTAGGGAAGGCTGAAGGCCAATAGTCAAGGTGAATTTCAATGAGAAAATAAAGAGTTAACCTCCAAGGAGGGGCTTTGGCTCTTGGAATTTCATGCTCTCTTTTTGAAAATTTTAATGAGAAGAAGCATGTTTGTCCAAGTTATTTTCTCTAGAGAACTCAAATTCTTGTGTTGCACTTGTTGTTGTGGACTATTCTACTACCTTTGCTTAGCACTAGAGTTGTGTAAGAATGTATCTCACATTGTAGACTATTCTCATGTGTGGTTGTTGCATTTTATTTTGTTCTTCAAAGTATTTGTCTAAATCACATGTGAACATAAATTTTGTATAAATTATTGTTTAAATTCTAGACTATTATAGGTTTGCATATATTTACTCATATTCATGTCTTTGCCCTATGTGAACTATTTCCCAAGCCATTGTTAGGAGCATGTATGTTTCTATGTTTATTTATTGGTTACCTTTAGATTCATCTAAATGCATAAATCTTAGAACAATTTCATTTCACTCTTTGGTTTAGAAACCATAGTCAGTGAACCGGCCTGCAACCGATAAACCCCAAAACATTAATGGTTGTCAGGCCAAAATCCAGATGCGTTCCCTATTCCAAACAATGTGATGTCTAATTATGACTTCTCATCGAGGGTAACCCCTACTATTCATCAAGGTCACTGCGGACCATCAACATGACAAAATGATCACATCTAATGCAATTTCATGTATGCTTGCAACTCAATCGGTAGTGCAATCAACCTCATAATGAAATAAATCAATCATTAACAAAATAGTAGAAATACAGCAATCACAACAGTTTAACATTAATGAAACATTTGCCTAGATTATGATAAGTTAGTTAAGCATTTTATACAAAAAGATAGGGAATAAGTCAATCACTACAGTTACATGATTTAAAACCCAAGAGCACCCTCAACAACTCCAAACACCTTGCCTCCCTAACCTACTTGATCTTCCATATCTATATCCCTCTATATTGTGTTGAAAATATGATCTCAAACACTTTCAATAATAGATTTCAACCTCCTAGTTATTCACCAATAAAACAATGGAACCACGTGCATTTACTGGAACTATGGGCAAAAATACAAGTGACTAAGTAATCTAAAAATATAGCAGCGGAAATGTAAGAACAATAGACAAAATCACCACATTTGACACAATGAGGCTACGGAGCTAAATGCCCTGAAAAAAACCTGAGGAAAACCCAGTCTAGGAGATATTCTTCTTAATGAGCTCTTTGGAAAATTTTGAGTTTATGACAACTAAAATCAACATTAAATACCACCGGCAACGTTTATCTCTAAATATGCACAAAACACCTCGATTTCGCTTAAAACTTGCTACCTTGATTTTTGTGCAATTGTATGGTCATGTACAACAAAAATATAGCAGTACAACCCTCGAAATTTGTACCATATCTAACAATATGGTACAATCCTCATCTATATGGATTCCACCCAGCAAAACACCTTGGAAATGGTGCCAAACAATAACAGAAATGGCTACCTGGTTATGCACCTTAGCTTTCCGGTTGTATGGACATCAATAAATGTTGTACGGCCCACCTTCAGCTACTGTAAGGTACAGTGTTGTATTAAATGTTGAAAATCCTCTTGGGATGTGTGTCTATCCTCTCCTTGGGATGCATGTCAATCCTCTCTTTTTGTTGTTCTCTTTCCTCTAGCTCAAACTCTCTTGGTCTCTATCAGAATATGAGTGACTCTTCACATTCCTCTCAAGCTCTCCTCAAAGGTGTACCCCCACTTCTCTCTCGCCTCCTTTTAGCCTCTTTAATGTGTAAATTCCCTAATCCTTGGTCTTCCAAAGAGATGAGCAGTCAAGATTAGATCTTGCCTCCCAAGATCGACGGTTGTGACTAAATCTCTCATTGAGATGACTTAAAAGTTAAATCACTTAAGTGACCCAAAGTCATAAAGTCACTTTTACCCATTAAATATTAAAAGGCTCAACTTGAGTTTATAAAATCACTTTATAAGTCACTTAAGAGAGAAATATACTCAGTCTCTTCAACATGTTGGGGCTGACAATGTAGAAGTACCTCTGAGCTACCAAATTATAAAACTCCCTCTTAGCGAGGGATTTGTCTCCACCAGGATCAATCTCTATCCAATAAAATCTGATGTTGTTTTTGTAGTTGCTCCCTTTGAACTAGAGGCCTCTGCTCCCATTGCATTGGAAGCATATGCTCCCTCTGAAATCGAATCTTCTCCAACTACCTGCATTGAACTCTGATCAAGATCCATGTGCTTCTCCTCCATCAGTGTCATCTCAAACCTCATGGGCATGTTGAGATGAGCCTCCTGCTCTCTTATTGACACTGATCCAAACTCCAAACTCCCTCTGGAACTCAACTCTCTCTGAATGGGCACAGGGATGCATTTTCTCTCTCCTAGTTGACTCCATTAGTTGTCTGATCTCTATACATGGAAGTTGTCTCTCCACCTACTCACAGACCTCCTTGAATCAATGTCCATATTGATCCAAGCCTTGATCTTGGTATCTCACCAAAGATCCTGATATTGGAATCTCACCAAATATCCCAACCTTGGCATATCAACAAAGGTCCCTTGCTCTTGATATCTCACCAAGAGACTTCCTCTTTCCCTTCCTTATTCTAGGAAAAACCCCTCTGCACTCACTGCAAATCAAGTTTCAAGTTTCTTGTCTATTGAACCTTAGAGCTCTACGCTCCTAATGTTGAAAACCTGAGGCTCAAACACTTAATCAATAATAGATTTCAACCTCCTAGTTATTCACCAATAAAGCAATGGAACCGCATGCATTTTACTGGAACTATGAGCATAAATACAAGTGACTAAGCAATCTGAAAATATATAGCGTGATAACAGAATAGACTAAAATCACCATGACACAATGAACCACAGACATGCCACTGGAAAACCCACAGGGTAAAACCGGTGAGATATTCTTCTTATTATTAGGCTCTTACAGGAAAATTTACAGTTTCTTGTAAAATAACATTAAATGCAGTTTCCTCTCTAACTCTGCACAAAACACCTCGATTGCATACTTAAACTTGTTGCCTGCGATTTTTACATGTACTTGATGCAGTGCATGTACAACACCGAAATGCCATGATCTGACCCTCGAAATTTGTGCCCATATTTGATAGTATGGTACAATCCTTAGCTATATGGATTCCACCTAGCATAAAACCTTGGAAATTGTGCCAAAATAAAAAATAAAAAGCTACCTGGATTTTTGTGCCTTAACTCGGTTGTACGAACATCAATAAATGTTATACAACCCACCTTAAGTTGTTGTACGGTACAAGGGTGTATTAAATGTTGAAAATCCTCTTCGGATGTGTGTCTATCCCCTCCATGGAACCTATGTCAATCCTTGTTTGTTGTTTCTTCTTTCTCCTTAGCTCAACCTTTCTTGGTCTCTCTTGGAATATGGGTGACTCTTCACATTCCTCTCCAAGCTCTCTTCAAAGTGTTCCCACACTTCTCTCTCAAAGCTCATGCATGATTCAATGTGTGACTGCCCTAACCCTTGGTCTTCAAAAGAGATGGCGATCAAGATTAGATCTTTCCCTCTTGAGATCACAACTTAATTGTCCGTTGAGTTCTTAAAATACTTGAGTAAGTCACTTTTACCCATTGATAATAAATGGCTCTACTTTACAGCAAAAATCACTTTGTAAAATCACTTTATAAAGTCACTTAAGAAGAGAAATATGCTGTTATCTTCTACATGTTGGGGCCACTAATGTCGAAGTACTTCCGAGGAAACTGCAAAATCAACATGTTGGACTATATTGGAGCGTTGACTATATTGAGCTAACTTTAGATAGAACCATAAGTGAAGTATCAACCTTCACCTTGATACAAGTTTATTAGGCAATTGGTTCCTAACACATCAGGGGAGTGTGATGCGTAATCCTCCCACAACTCCGGGTTTGGAGGATAAACAATAGACCATGCCTCTCATGATAGAACTAAGAGTCAACATATCATAGACCATCTTGCTTGTGTTTTGGGAGCTGTGTCATCAGATAGCCTAGTTCGAGGTAGTTGTGTCACAGCCTCTTGATTAATCCAATATCGTAACAATGCATTTGAACCAATATAGAGTAGCATAAGGATGATTCCTATCATACCACTTCTCATTCAATGTCCATGGCGTGGAGCTTCACTTTAGTATCACACTTTTCTGGATATCACATAGCCCATTCAACCTATGGATTAGTTTACAACACGAGCCCATGAATAACCATATATTATTGATATGTGATTGCATTTAAAAGATATCATTAAACCCGGTAGCCATGTACCAAGATCCTTAAATCAAAATTTGCATGCTAGAAGTAAATCATATAAAATATGTTGTTAACGGTGTAACAATAATCATTCATGGTATTTACACATATGGAGGTCCTCCATAATTGAAGTGCAAATGTTAAATAGTCTTTCAAAGATAATAAGTAGTGAAAATACAATTAGGCCTTAAGTAAAGTTTAGTTGCCTAGGTGAAAATGGGCATTACATAATCAGTGTCATCACTGACCTCCTTGGACACATTTAAATGGTCGATAGCATTGAACATTAAGGTATCAATAGACATCCAAAAGAAAAGATAAAATCAATGTTGGTTTATGTTTACAGTTATTGTAATGAAAAAGGCATGAGACGTGGGAGAGACAATATTGCCATTGATATAAAATCAATGGCCTTAGGGTTTCAAATTCTTCAACTACATTGATACATTGTGTATTAAGAGGTTTTGAAAGATCTTTGAGATTAATATGGTCAGTAATTTGCATGCTCTCCCAGCCATATGGAGGGAGAGATCAGAAGCATTCTTAAAGTATATTGGGCTTCTCTCATTACCGTCCTGATGAAAAGGTTGAAATTCCTCAACGTTGTTGGTTTCTTCAGACCTGGCGCTAAAGGGAATCATGTAGCTATTGTCCCATCTCAATGATAACGGGATGAAAATTAATCACGCCTTTCTAAAACACGGTAGGACTAAATAGTGAATTTCAACAGTTTTGAATGAAGATGATTTTAAAACTAGAGTCAATTGATGTCCCACTGAATCCTTTACTTTAATCTCTTTTCCAAATAAGGATTTTTTTATGAATAAGATGGTCTAGAGAAGATGATTTACCAGGGAAAGAAAGACAAAAGGATATAACCTGCATGAGAGAAGATGATTTACCAGGGAAAGAAAGACAAAAGGATATAACCTGCATGATGGGCATGCTTAAAGATTTAATAAAGAAAGGATAACCTCGATTTCAATGAAAAATGATTGAGTTATAAAGTAAGGCGCTCGTCGCCAAGATTCAATAAAGACACTTTCCTACTCTTGGATATATAAAGCCAATCCATGATTCAACAAAAAGGAATGACTTAGATGCTAGTAAGACAGAAGGTCATATGGATTCGAAAGGTGAGTCACGTGTGAGATCTTTGGTGCCTGATGATAATAAGTTTGTATCATCAGCGTGATGAGCATAACAACAAGAAACAAGAAGAATTTTGGTGTGATATCAATGGTTAAGAACATGTGAGTGGGTTTAATGGTTAAGAATGTGTGTTTTTTCTTAAGAGGTCACAAGTTCAGATCCAAAGGGGGATAGGGTATGTATACCTCTGTAGACTTTACCAATCAAATCCTGGGCTAAGGGAATCCCTTTTCCCACAAACAAGGGAGTCTCATACACCAATTTAATGTGGCTTGGCAGTGACCTTAAAAATAGATTATTATTATTATTATTAATACGCATTACCTATCAATATAAAAGACAATGTTTAGTATATGTAATCCCAACCAAAGATGTAAATGAAATCCCAAAATGCTTAAACCGAAAAAACGTAATGTGGTGTAATCCAAACCATTTCCTAATGGACAAATGATTTCATCATCTAGCTTAGCAATCTTTTCATTTGAAACACCTCTGTTGTATTGAGTGAGCTTGACAGATCGAGGCACAACCAACCCTTTATTTATCATGGAATATGTTGCCAATGGTCACCAGAGGATGACTATGAAGTACAAACTAAAAAACTGAATGGTTTGGCCCGAATATCATAATATTTTAAATGTTTTATTTTGCTAGGACTAACACCCTCCAACTGAGTTATTGGACTTGCATCTGCGTCTTGTGTTTGCAGTAAGAAACTATTCGAAATACATTATTAGTTATTTAAACACATTAATCTTATTCGCGTTTGGGTGTTTATTGTACCTTATAAATCAAATGGTAAGGTTTTCATCAAAATATATATGAGCAATAGTAAGTTTATTTTCATTTAGTATGGGTTATTACAGTTGCATCGAATGATACAGAAAAAGCAATTCAATGTGTATGTATTGCTCCTGTAAAAGTGCTTCTCGAAGACATTTCAAAGTAATACAAGCTTGTGAATGGAGAACGTTGTAAGATTGTTCATGTCAGGGTTTTTATATTAATGACTTTAATTACTTGAAAATACTAAATCGTCAGACTAGGGTAAGTAAATTTAGAGCTGCTACACTATATGTGCGGGTAAGATTCTAATTTCTATCTAAATGTTATTCTAAAAAGAAAACATAAACTTACTTTCATAAATTGAATTATAATGAGTATCTTAAAACTGATCATATCTTGTCTAATTAATTTAGAAAATGGAAATAATTCTAAGTTAATTAAATTTAAATGTATTTCTATTCCTAATTCAAAGAAATCATCCGATGTTATTTATTTCAATTCTACCATTAACTAACACCTAATCATCAAAACATCTACCTTGACTATAAAAGAAAGAACATTTAAAAATCTTCTATTAATCTAAACATCAAGAAATTCTAATTTACCAACAACTTCCACCGTACTACTTTATATTCACAGATATTAACTTACACCTACTTTATCAATCTATTTAATCTGCAATTTCCACACTATTTTAATTATCTAAAAATCATAAAAGTATCATAATTTTCAAATTAAACTAATTTCTTATAAAATGAAAACTTCTAATCAAAATTACAAATACATGACTATTCTTTTCCTATTGCAAAACTAACTATTTATCAGAACTTCAAGAAAATGAAAACTAATTCTAATTCTATCGATGACTACCTTAATTTCAAGAATAAAGTCAATTTTTAAATATGGAAAATTCACAATTAATCTATTTTAAAATCAAACCAAAAATCAAAACTAAACTAAATTCAAAATTACATTCATTCACTCTAAGAAACACAATGGATTTAAGAATTTGAAATTAAATCAAAACGATTACTTCTAAGGCTGCAAAGTAACTTTCTATATTACCTCGAAATGAACACCAAGAAATAAATCGAATTTAAGAACTCATTAATCCTATGATAAATGTAATGATCATTTTTCTATTGTCTTCTACTTTAATCAAATTCCAAATTAAGTCTATTGAATTGAACAACCTGTGTAAAAAGAGTCTACAGAAACTACTTCAACAACTAAAATCTATCACATGCTAAAAGTTTTACTGGATAGAAACTAACATTGAATCATTCTAGAGTTTATCCTAATTCTAATCAAGCGAAATCTCAACAAACAGAGTCTACAGAAACTACTTCAACAACTAAAATCTATCACATGCTAAAAGTTTTACTAGATAGAAACTAACATTGAATCATTCTAGAGTTTATCATAATCCTAATCAAGCGAAATCTCAACAAACAGAGTCTAAATTTATCCTAAAAATCTAAATCTAAATGTTTTTGAGAAAGGAAACTGAAATAATGTAAACAGAAAATCCTCTTCGACTTAGATCACTATGCTATGTCTAATCTTGCAATTTAAATTCTATCTAAATTTTGAAAAAGATGAAAATGTTCTATCAATGCATGTGCAAATCTATTCTCTACAATAATCTATTCTATCAATGGAAATTATCCTCAATAGAAACCTATGAAGAGCAATCTTTAATGATCTATTCTAAGTACTTAATCAAATTAAATCATTGCTTCTAAGCCAATCTTTCTCTATCTCTGTTCTAAATCGAAATAAATCTAATAAAATTGAAACTAATCAATGTCCTTCTTTACCCTACAGATATCAGAAGCTTTCTCAAACCAAACCACAATTGAACTACCCTAAAAACAGAGTAAATCTAAGTTTAAACTAACTTCAAATCATAATTAAACTAAAACTTGAAAACAAAGTAAATCTAAACTAAATTAAAAGAGTTAAATCAGTAATTGGATTGTTCATCAAATTCTACGAATGACAAACAACTAATTCCAATATTCAATGATCTAGGAATAATTCCAAACTAAAAACGAACTTAACGAAAGCGATTCAAGTCAGAAATTAGCAAAACAATTTCAAAATTAAAATAAATTAACACCGCAGTTTTAAGAAAAATGAAGCGAATTAACTTTACAATATAGAAGGAAGCGGAGTGAACTGTTGGTGGAAGGCCCAACCAAAGGTGCTGTCGCTTCTAAAAAGAATAGAACTAAAATCAAAATCACTTCATGCGTGGCTATATCATTCCTCATGCTCCTTCCTTAATTGAGAATTAATGATTCATTGTGAGGAAAGAGATAATATAGCATACTTGATTCGAGGTGAATTATTGATGATATCCACATAATACGGTTTCTTGGAGATTTTTTGACATAGAGACAGTTTATATAGATCCTCCATACATCTACAATCATGAATCCAAAAAATAGACTTGGACATAGGTACATTAATTGAGCAAATCTTAGATCCAAAAATAACTCAAAGTTTGCTAAAGTTAAGTTCCATGCTTCATGACATGAAGTGTCAAGAAGCATGAACTATGAAAATAGAGATAAACATAATAAAAAACGGTTCTATAATTCCGCTTTGAGGCATCACATTCTGTTCTCTCGAGATTAATTTGAGATTTGAAATTTGAACTATAGCTTGATCAATCATATGAATTGGAGCGGCATTCCAATCTGACAATATCATGCAAATCTTTGACATCTCCACAAAGTGCAAGAAGGTACCTAGTACTGATAAATCTATTTCAAGGAAACAAGTACCTAACTCCATGCAATGTTAGTATCAATGTCAGTTTAAAGTATTAAAATACATTAAAATAATAAATCATATGAATACAGCAAGATATAGCTCCATTTAGGGCAAAATGATGTAAAAAGTGTCATCAAAGGTAAAGGCCGAAGGAATGATATTGGATATGGAATGGGAGTATATATGGCATAACATAGGCAAAAATATGGTCAAAATTGGAGACTAACAGTTCAAAAAGTCCATCGAGTATAATCATATCATCATATTGGTGGTGGTATACATGTGTGTGTGTCATTGTTCCTCCAAAATTGTCCAACAACAATAAGGAATTGAGCTCAACGAATGTCTTTCTGCACAAGCGATGGCAAGAAAAGGATTATCTAAATAGACACAAATGTAGCAAGGATAAAAGGATAAAGTATTAATACATGAATAACAGTAGATGTGGAGCCAAAATAATAAAGGATGAAAACCTACAATGCAAAGCTCAGATTGAATAGCTCCATTTAGGGCAAAATGATGTGAAATGTATCAAGGTAAGGCCAGAAAGGAATGATACTGGATATGGAATGGGAGTATATATGGCATAACATAGGCAAAAATATGGTCAAAATTGGAGACTAACAGTTCAAAAAGTCCATCGAGTATAATCATATCATCATATTGGTGAATTGGTATGCATACAATATGTGTCATTTTCTCTAAAAATTGTCAACAACAATAAAGATGAAGCTCAACGAATGTCTTTCTGCACAAGCGATGGCAAGAAAAGGATTATCTAAATAGACACAAATGTAGCAAGGATAAAAGGATAAAGTATTAATACATGAATAACAGTAGATGTGGAGCCAAAATAATAAAGGATGAAAACCTACAATGCAAAGCTCAGACATGGGGATCACAAAGGAGTTATGTATGTCTATTAGTGAATCTAAGGCAGAGGAGTTGTGGTGATCATTACTCCAAAAGAAAACAAATTGTTCTCTTATTTCAAAATGTCAATATTAAGAATGAATAATTGTATTCATCTAAACATTTTCCCAAACCTATATTGCATAATCAAGCAAGGAAAGTGACAGGTTGTGGAAAATAACCCACATGATTAAAAGTGATATAAAATTTAACTTAATTAAGTCCTCTTAAAAAAAAGGATCTGAAGAGTCTAGGAGAGGTATTCAAGAGCCAGAATGAAATGAAAAGCCAAGAGTTGTCAAGAGTTTTTCTTGATAAATAGAACCTTTGTATGCTGAAGAGGGGGGGAGGCTTTTGCTTTAGCACTGTAAACTTATTTCATGTTAATGAAGAAGCCATCGCTGGCCAAATTTCTGTAGGATATCTCATGTATATTCATGGACTCACTTGTAGACTATTCTCTTTGTTTTCATGATATGCTAGATTGTTGTGGGGTTCGATTCTTTATTGCAGTAGACTACTCTGAAGTACTTAGTGTTTTATCTCACTTTCTTATGTATTATTGTGGCTAGCCTTCGATGTGAAGCTATAACTGGCAACGGTATTTGCAGGCTTTCCTCAGTCTGTTATTGGCAGTCATAGGATTTATGCAATCTCTCTAGCTATGAACTTCTTCTAGCTTATTGTGTTACATTGATCTTTCAGTTTCATATATTTTGGTTCTCTTGTTAGATTATCCCGACCACATGCATCTACATTTGCACTTTGCATCTCTGAATTTAGTTTTAAAATCATTTTTTAAATCATAAAAAAATAATGGTAGCCAAGCCAGAATCCGGAGGGTTCCCTATTCCAAACAATGTATAGTCTGATTGGGACTTCTCCCTAGACTGAACTCATGTTATTGATGACGAGACATTTATCCTTGTCAACGTTTTGGTGCTAGAGGGAGGGCATATGGCAAGCTAAC
>SNQJ01S0102308.1:17133-28267 GCA_010110895.2 Picea sitchensis
CAGGTGTGTGTATATTATCCCTCAGGTGTTGCAACATTTCCCACGAGCGTCCATAGCCTCGACGGATTCACCACGACATCACAGACCTTGTTCCAATGCTAGTGGGCGTCCATAGCCCCGATGGAGATATATGCATGTCCCCTAATCTGATCGAGCCTTTTCCCCCAATCCTTCTTGGTTTATTTAGTATATTCTTAGCATACGGTGGATGGGGAAAGCATGGCCTTATTTCTTTTCCTTTTTTATTTACTTTAGCTCGATGTAAGAAAGATGTAGTATGATACTCTAACCAATCTAATGGAGGTGAAGCCATGAACATGTGCAATTAATGTTCACTTTCATTGATTATGCACATACAAAATAAAGAGTCCATACCTTAAGCATTCTCCTCCAATCATATGTCAAGAAATCTGAAGGGAAAACCATTTAGTGTTGCAGAGTGTAATTCTTCACATGGGATGTCATGAATATTCTATTCCAATCCTCCTAGAACTGTAACATCTTCTACAACAGATGATTGTCCAAAGACTCTGGATCACACTCTTCTAAGTTTCTTCTTTCTCGTTGTTAATGCTAAGGTTAGTGTTATTGAAGCAAGTAAATCTTCCATTTGAATCTTTTCAGAAGGATTATGCACATGGTTCTCTCATGAAGATGAATGCAAACCAAAATTAAGGCAAGCTTCAAATTAAACAAAAAAATAAAAGGCGTTAATGAAAATAAGAACACTCTCATGTAAAAAGAAACTAGAACTAAAGTAGGTCGCACAAAACCTAATAACATTTGGAAGCTTTTATTCAAGAAACCAAAATAATTCAAAATTTGACTCTGAAAACATAAACGAAAATAAAATCTAGGCTACTCCTATTCCTATTCTACCCTACACTCGCTTAACAAATGCTAGGTGAAGTCACAAAGCCAATGTAGCCACCTGATTACCTCAATGTCTACATGAGTATTGTGGCGTTGCATAGACATGTGCAATTGAGGTATCATGTAATTGATTGAAACAATTTAATCATCACAAAGAAGGTTCAAAATAACAAGTGATAGATACCTACTAGTTTGAGGGAAATGTCGAGAAAAAGATGAATCCAATATTTCTCCTATAACATCAAAAAAATCATTTGAGGAGTGTTGGAGTATTAAAACATAATCCAAGGATGAGTGATGCATCTTCCCTTGAAGACCAACTTGTGATTCTAGGGACAATTTAGGTGATAATACTTCTTGTATCAGGTCAATGTCTCCTTTAAATTGCATGGCGATGGGTTGTCCATTTGTTGTCCTTTCCCCATAGGGGTCTGAACATTCTTTGTGTTATGCATGTCTTGCATCTTATGTTATTAACATTTGTGCATTGAGATTAGAAATTTCAGATTGTACACGATCATTGAATGATACATTGATGCTCACACTCAATTCCAAAATAGAAAAATAATAATCGAAAACAAGATTATCATGATAAAATTGTGTTTCAATATGTTCCAAAAATTTAGGTTGCAAATTACTTTGGAAATTGTGTACCCTGGATGGAATATTATTATGAATAGGTCTTTGATTAATCAGAACTTGAAAACCTTCTTGTTCTCCTTCATCATTCAATGTTTCATCATTGAAAGAAAAATGTAAATATTCTACAGGATGATAGGATGGTGGATGCTCATGTAAGTAATCATCATTGAACATATTTGTATAGAGAGAACAAAGATCCTCATATTTTGAAAATGATTGGATTTCCTTAGTAGGAGATTGGTTAAAAAGCAAAGCATACTCATGATTCTCAAAGGGAGTGTCACTAGTTTGTTCCCACCATGGGTCTAAATGGTTTATGGGTTCTGATGGAAATTTCCCTATTGTTGCGACAGAGTAGCGGTTAGACACCGAGTACCTCCTGTCTTCCATTATTAGATCATGAATTTTGTTGAAGGATATGGTCACTATTGGAACACATATAATCTTGAACTTTTGAGCTTTATATTCTCCACTTCAAGAAATTATAATTTCTCCCAAAACGGTAACTTAGAGAAGAACTTGCGAATTTTAAATCAAATTMAGTTCTGGTTAATSAATAATAAGGCGCRCGTGATATCTGCCGTTAATTTWGTTTTTCYGTTTGATYGAATGATCCTAATTTCCCCAGAGTTTTGGAGCCGCCTGATGGTTAATAACGTGAATCACTAAAGATCGCTCCGGAGCTTCGCGCTTCRGGTATTTCGATAAGTCTTAACGATAAAAGTCTCGAAACTCGAAAGTGTCTGTTCATCACTTTTCCTAAACCTTTGAAGGACAYGAGTCGTGGTACAYGTGTATCTTTTGAGTCTTCCTCGAGTTGACACATGGCACCCATTTTTGACATTTTCGTTTGAAGATTCATATGATTCTAAGTAACACGTGGCACATCCCTTTTCTCGACACATCATCTAGAATGACGTCATCTGCGACACGTCACTACGGGAAATGACCCTTCAGAAATATAACAAAGAAATAATTCATAAATCACCGAAACACCAAAATGCTGAAGTATTAAAACTTTAATTAATTAAGTTGATCATGATCAAGAGATAATTAATGATTTCACACTTCGAAGTTCGGACGTTTACCCCTCATCGTATCCTAAAATCCCCGAAGTCTGAATTTCCGAAACACTTAAAGATAAATATGATTAATTAAGACTTAAATTGATTATCGGATAATTAATCACTTCGCAGTTTCAGGGATTTCCTCTCGAGCTACATTTAAAAACCCCGAAGTTTGAATGTCCAAAACACTTGAAGTTAACACACCTTTTTAAACATGATTAATTAAGTTTTTAATAGCGATTATACAGGGATTAACATCCGTAGATTCGGGATTCGGAAAATTCTCACTCTGTCTCATCTAAAGTTCTCGAATACAAACCGACGAATATTAATGAAATTTATGACCAATCAACGGTAATGATTCAAATATAGATTGCAGATCACCAGGTAGACTTTTCCATTAAAGTTAATAAATTTCCCGTCAGTAAAGCTATACTAGAATCAATGCATATGATGTGAATAAAAAAACTTCGATTTTGAATTTCATTTTCACCTTCCGCAAAGTAGAAAGCTTTATCTAATTAAGAAGATCATGCAATTCCTATGCAATAGGTAACCTCGTTCTGTTCTCTCGATATCATGGCACCACGAAAAATTATGAAGAAGACAGATGCGATTGGTGAGGCTTCAAATCCGAATGTGGACGTTCTGTCAGACACTACGTCGCGAGCTATAGACACAGTGAAATCTTGGACATAGGTGTTCGAGGTTTTGGAACATGAGATTATAAACTGTCCAGAAGACTTCGGTGATGAAGTAGACGATACTCATGAAGCTAAACTAAGATATATAGCTCGATCAGAGCTACACAAGATAGCTGCGTGGTCGAGACTCATGCCGTAGAACGACATGATATGCTAGGACTTGGAGAACATCGACGTCCAAACCAGGAGCATCACCAACCACAAATAGTTGCTGTTGGGTTGTTTCGACCGGAACACCTCCAAGTAATGTATAAGCTATCTCCCACTCCTAAATATAATTACAACACTTCATTTATGTTGGAATTCGAGCAACAAGAATGCATACAATACGACAAGAGTTACCTCGATATAATGAAGTCCTGGTGGGGGAAACCAAAGAAGTTCAGGGCCGACGCTCATGGCATATACGCCACATCGTCGTTGGACACTCACATGATTTGCGTAGCCATGATGCTCTATAGAATGTTCGGGAAGAAGAGTCCTACTAATTTCCCGGTAGCATGGGTATCGATTATGCATGAGGTGGCCGAGGGATACACTTTTAATTGAGCCAAAATTTTATCAAACAACTTGGCCAAAGAAATTACTGAATACGAATTGGCGAAATCAAAGGGGAAAACCGCCCCTTTATATATGTCTGCGTATGTCATGGATGCTATCTACTTCATAACCCCTTTCTCACTGATGAATTGGATTTGGACCCCGATCAACGCAAAACCTATTCACTTCTATCATTCCAAGTTGTGGGAGGAAAAGGCCAAATATTTCTTTTACGAAATCTGTCATAATGTAGTGGTCCCTGTCCATATAGCCCTATATGGTTGCCCACCCCCTCGAATTTCAGACAAAATCATGGGAAATATGGGTAAACTAGCAGATTGGTTCATTGAAGAAAACTTCTCTTATATCAGGGTTTTCGTATGCTTAGTTCCTCCCCATGCTCTCCCGAGATTTTTACAAGACCGATTGGTATGCTGAGAAGTAGTTGACTAGATAATAACAGGGGGTATTAGCAAGGAGCTGAAAGCGGACCAGAAAACGGTATGGCCTACCTTCCCTCTCCAGGTCAGTATGTTTTCCCTACTAGATTTCGGTCACTCTAAAGTAGAGGCTGCAACTCTAAATGTTGTCAAATTGGTTGACATCGAATTCAAAAAGCACGACCCACACAAGATCGTAGAGAACCACCTGACCCAATTCAATATGAAAAGATATGTGCACGAAGAATCCCCATACAACAAAATATTCAGGGGATTCAGGTCTTATAAAGAGGTACAAAACATGTTCCAAACCCTTCCCCCAGATCAACAGGCTGGCTTCCTCAGTTTCCAAAGACACAGACGAAACAACTTGCCGAAAGTACTACAGGGAGAATCGATAGCCACTTCGCCTACATAGGAATCTATACCTCTAGGTTTTGAACAAGGGAACTCTGGTGAACATGATATCGAGGAAACCCCAAAGAGCTCCGAGGTTTTAACTCAAGAATTAGAAGCCCCATTATCAGAGCAACTAATCCCTCAGGCCCTAGATCATCTCAAAGCTTACCTGAAGCAAGGATAGGATGCATCTCCTTCGACATCAGCCACATCGGCTTCCAATACAACAGAGCAACAACAATCTATGGAGATTGGTACTCCTATTACTTCATTGACACCTCTCCATTCTAGTTTCAGAAATCCTAGTTCCGAAGTCATTTTTGTAGGTGATCTCACCCCAATCTTGCTCGAAGAGATGCCTCCTTCGGATTTTTTCTGTAGCAAGAAACATAGGGCATCGTCTAAAGAGAATCACATCAGAAGGATAGAGTAATAACCAAAAGGCAGAGGATGATGTATGATGGAAATGATCGTGATGATTCAGAATTCACAAAGGAAGTTGCAGGTTCATTAGGTGCCTTTGCCACCGCAAACCAGTGGTCTGTGGAGAATTTGGCAGCGAAACTAAGACATACAAGCTTATTGGTAGGGAAGTTGCAAGATCAAATACTGACCATAGAACAAACTGTAAAGAATAAGATGAGCCAAGACTTTGAGCAAACCAGAGCTTATGACAGACATCAAATCCAACAACTGTGGGCTAACCTTGAGGAGCTCCACCAAAAGTCACAGGCCAACCACGGTCTAATCACTCAACGTGACGAATTTATAGGACAACTGCAAGCTAGATTGAAGGTGACCGAAGGTGCCTCGATAGACATTCTAGTCTTCTAAACCTAAGTGTTGGAAATAAACGAGAAACTGGAAATGGCCCAACAAGATCTTTTTATGAAGGTTGATGCCATCCAAAAATGCTACCAGGCAGTAGAACTTGATCTAAAGGATGTTTATATTAAGGAAAGAGAAGCTCGCTTAGCTCGAGCTAAGTTTGAAGAAGCCATTTTATTGGCATAGAAAGATAATATCCCTAATTTTCCTCGTGTTTCCCCTTCTGAACAAATAAGAGGTGATATGGCATTGAAGGTGTGGGAAATGAATTTGACAGAGAGTAAGAGATTATCCCTAGAGGTGAAGGATGCTTGCCAAGAAACATTATCATCATTAGATAAGAGATTGATTGACTGTGAGGGAAGCAGTATTGTAGAGGCCTTGGGGCAAATAGATATTGAGATGAACCAACATAATGCTAGAAAGAGAAAAGAGGAAACTTTGGCAGTTATTCAAGAATTGAGCTAGATTGACCTTCTTAAAATAAATAAATGGCTAGTGGACCCAAGTTCACAGTTCCAGAAATTAGCTCAAGAAGTGAAAATAATCCAAGGAAGGCTACCTCAAGTGGAAAGGAAATTATACACTTTCGAGGTGAATGAAACAATTGAGCCATCAAAGTTGGTGGTGGAATTTTTAGATAGATGCAGCCAATGCATTGAGCATGGTAAAACAAGCACAGTTGTAAGTAGTAAGAAAATGTCATTGCATTACTAAACATAGCTGGAGGGACAGATGGAAACATGACTACAACGGCTAAGATATTATGCCTAATTATTAAGAAAACCAGAAGACAGATGTATCTGGCCTAAAGGAATAAGGAAATGAAGTGTTTCTACCAACATACAAAGAGATAGGAGATATTTCCAACGAAGCTCATCGTTCTCTATGCACTATTTTCTTATTTCAAATATTTTCTATTTTTAATTATAAGAAGTCCAACCGTTTTGAGTTGTGATAGTTTTGAATAAATACATAAACTCAAGATCTATTAGAGGCTGCCTCTTGCCGGATGTAATAGAGAAAAACTCTCCTTTGAGTATTAATACAAGTGGAGACATAGATTCCAAATTTTGTTCAGTTTGAGTTATGTGTTTCTCCTGTATTCCCATATTTCAATATTTCTCTATGCATTTCCTTGATATGTGTTTGATTTTAATTTAGTATCACAACTACTGTAATCGTATGATATCATTAATTTGTTAAGTGAACAATTTTTCCTCTGTATTTACTGTGAGTAAAACAAGACCTGCGAGCTATGTGAATTACTGTACTTTATACTTTGTTAGAGGGTGCACTATCTATTTTCTTCCACTGTAACAAGGTGAGATTCTTCAGCAATTGATGCCTTACTTTGTTTAACAGTTTTGTAAATTTCCTCAACACCATTCAATATTACAATTGTGACTCAGACACGAAATACAGACTCTGTGCTGCCATATTGTTATTTTCTTTTAAGGATCTTTTCTCTTATAACTAAAGGTAGAAAAATAAAATCTTTAAAAACATTCTCATCAAACTTTTATGATGCCTGACATTACTCTTTGAGCCTTAAGTTTAATCTCAGGAACAATAGTCACTATGTTTTCCAATGCTAAATTATCATTCAAATCTATAACAGATTCACAAACCGATTCTTCATTCAATACATATTTGAAATAATCTTATGAAACATTACCCTCATGTTGTGCTTCAAAATTAGATTGTAAGGTATTATATGTCGGAGGGTAGGTTTGTATGGTCTGTATGTTTGAAAAGATTTCTTTGGGATGGGAGGTGATTGAATCTTCATTACGTATATATAGATTAGAGCAATGCTAAATGATATTTTGCAGATCAGAGGCCTTTTCCATTTCGAGGTTGTTACCTTCAAGAATAGAGAGAAGATATGAAAATGAGTTAATAATTTCTTGGTCTAAGGTTTTGTCAGCTTCGAGAACTCTACAATAAATTTGCATGAATCTTTAAAATAAATCATCCATAAGTTCATTTCTAACCCTATGAATTTCTTCAAGTTCATTAAAGAGCTCTTCATAATCATAATTTACACGAGCAGTGATAAAGATTTCGATGAATTTTTTCCAACCGTGTATGGATTTCGTTAGTAATGTCCTAAACAATGATTTAATCCGTCATTTTAATGTGAGGACAAATAATTGACAAATTTCATCATCTTGAACAGTTTTAAGATTCCATCGTGTGATGTTAAATTGATTGAGGTGCATGAACGTAGAGACATGCCCTTCACCATCAAACTTCAAGTTTAAAAAGAGATTAACTTCCTTGACTGAGATTCCACCTGAGGGTCTCAGGAGACTCAAAGAGTGGTCCCATACATATATATGGAGAGGAGCCATGGACCAATTAAAACAATTTATTGAAATGGCTCCACATGGGCATGTTTGTCATTCGAGCCTCCTTCTAGTGCCAATTCTGTTGACGCGATTTGTGTGACCTTGATAAAAAATAGGGGTTACCCTTGGTGATAAGTCCCAATTATATCTCACACCATTTGGAATAACGAACCCATCCATATTCTATCATGACAACCATTATTGTTTTGGGGTTTACCGGTTGCGACTCAGTCCACCAACGATGGTTTCTAAACTAAATAGTGAAATTAAACTAATCTAAGATGCATGCATTTGGATGAATCCAAAGGTAACCATTAAGTAAGCACATAACCATACATTCTCCTATTAATGGTTTGAGAAATAGTTCACATAAAACAAAGATGAGAATATGAGTAAATAACTGCAAACCCATGATAGTCTAGCATTTAAACAATCATTTACAGTCTTATGTTCATAGATTCAGACAAATATTTCCCAAAGAACAAAAATAAAAATGCAACAACCACACATGATAATAGTCTGCAATTTGAGATACATTCTTACACAACTCCAGTGTTGAGAAAATGTAGCAAAATAGTCCACAACAAGTGCAACACAAGAATTTGAATTCCCTAGAAAATTAGCTTGGCCAAATAGGCTTCTTCTCATTAAAGTTTCAACAATAGTACATGAAAGCTCCAAGAGTCAAAAGCCCCTCCTTTGAGTAAAATCCCCTTATTTTTTGAAATTCAGGTTGATTGTTGGCCTTCTGTCTTCCTGAATCTTGACCTACCATTTGCAAAATTTTTCCTTGTCCTCTATGGAATGACGAGGGAATAATGACAACATAAATGTTTATGATTTAATATATCATACATCACGTACATTCACAGTTCGAATCTGTCTTTCAGTGCTGGTGGGCCATCATGGGTTTTGGCTTGATTTTGACTCATACAATGTGGTGAATGATTTTGACACTATGGGTCCCTTTTGCCTCTTTGCTTGAGCCTTTCCCACCATGAGATTTATACTTCCTCTCCTGCCATTTGGGCTTGATTCCCTTTTTCTTGATGGTTGCTCACGTGCTGGTACATCATCATTTGTCGTAGATAGCATTTGCAAGTAGACTTTTGTGTACCAAATAATCCACATAGAGCATCCATATTTCTATGGTTCACTCCTTCACACACCATGTATTCAAACTTCTGTGTATGATTTTCTTTCAATACTATTACCTGCTTTCCATTCATCACCAAATACATGAGTTTCCCATACATATAACTTCAAAATATAAATTAAAAGGTATTCAAACATGCATAAATTAATTGGAAACTAAGTGAGAAGTTTCGATCTGCTTTCCTAAGTTTGATCTGTGGTCCCTTTGATGGTTCTTCCATGATGTTTAATGCGTTATTTATAGGTTTTCATGGATTTCAAACTCAATACAACTGACAATTTCTAATTTCGAAGTACAAATGCATGAGAACACACATTTATGATTTCCCATCAAATCGAGTTGTTGAACTATATCATTTATGAAAGCTGCGGAGACGGTTTTGAGTAGGGTTGTGTGTCCATTCATTAGAAAGACCCATCTATCCTCTTCATACTGAAAAAATAGTTTTTCAATCAAAGGTCATGCAAGCAAGTTATAGGATTACTAAGCCATAAATCAAGTAGGTTTAATGTGTTTAAAGGGGGATTTTGATGCAACCTATCCTAACTTCAAAGATCCATAATTCACCCATATGATGTCTGATTGAGATGTCATTTTTTGCAATGCGGATAGCACAAAGAGTGGTTCCTAGTGAGAGAAGCTACCACTTTATTCAAGCACTTTAACTGTCTCATGGTTAATGAGGTTTGTTTGACGAGAAATATTCAATGATTGTTTTGGCACTTCTGGACTTTGGATTTCAATTCCGTTAGTGGATTTGGATTCATGATCCTGTAAAACATATATTTGGCCTATTTCGAAGGAGAAAAATCCACTTTGACCAGTACCCAAAATTACGAGTAAAGTTAGTTTTTAATAAAAATTCGGGCCCCGCTCTTGCTCTTGTTTCACCTGAATTCAAAATTTCAATTTCTRCGACATCTATGTTATATAGGCTCTCAATATCCATTGGAATTGAGGTCATCCATTAACGACCAAGAAATATTATCCCGTGAAACAACCAACTGACGTTTGGAGCACCTAATACCGAGTATGTGATAGTAGTACCAATTGTTTTATGAGATGCAATTGAGATCCAACCTATGTCTTGTAGACATTATAATCAACCCACATAACGATAAATAACACTTTTATGGTCAGGGTTAGTTAAGGAACCAAGAGGTGCAAAACACATGCGGATGTGATAGGCATGATGACAACCACTTGCGCCATGAACAAACTTTCCAGGCTTATCATCACACTCAATCAAGGCTGTAACATGACATAGCTCAAAACCAACAAGCAATCAAACA
The DNA here is from genome assembly GCA_010110895.2 of Picea sitchensis. Lineage (NCBI taxonomy): Eukaryota > Viridiplantae > Streptophyta > Pinopsida > Pinales > Pinaceae > Picea > Picea sitchensis. Next base: position 27,429 of record SNQJ01S0102308.1, read on the forward strand.
ACAATGATCCAATCAAACATGAATCGCTTAACCATTGAAAATCAAAAGAACATGACTAATGGGTGCAACGATCAAAGGATCTGAGTTGGAAACTTTTAGGAGGGTCCCCAAGCTAGCTGGCTTGGGAAGGTGTTGAGGCCTCAACATGTCATCAATACATGCACGAGCTATGTATGCACTAGCTATGCATACATACCTTGCATGTGTACACTAGTATTATTATAATGTATTAAAATATGAATTATGTTTGTTTGACATGGGTGTATAATATCTTAGTATAATTATTAAGTTAATTTATTTATTAAAGTTAATGTTATTTATTAAGTTAATTTATTTGTTTGAAGTTAACGTTATTGATTTAGTTAATTGAATTAATGAAATTTAGTGTTATTATTAAATTGATTAATTTAGTTATATTTTGATGTTATTATAAATTTAATTGATTGATTTAGAGTTAATGTGATTAATTAAATTAATTGATTTAATTAGAGACAATGTCATTTATTAAATTATTGATTTAATTATATACTTTAATTTAATATATTATTTGTGTTGGTTGTGGAGCCTGATTATCTTCCTGATTCAGAGGTCTTTTACTTTTAGCTGTGTTTATACCCCATGAAGTATTTACACCCCAGAAGTATGTACACTCTTCCACGCGGGGGATTGCAGAGGGGAGGTACCCCCCCTGTGGGGTCCGGGGGCAAGCGGGGGTATATTGTAATTTCGCAAGTGGGGGTATATTGTAATTTCATTGTAAGTCTGAACCGTTCATTATAAGGTCGCAGATCTAACGATAGAGATTATGTTAGGGTTTTTTTCCCTAGAAGGCAACCCTC